>JBAMJV010006249.1:0-150428 GCA_037951105.1 Echinarachnius parma | reverse complement strand
GAGATGGTTTTCAAAATGTCAAATTCTAACATGCCAATTATAGTATAAATTAACAAGACTAACATACTACATAGTCTGACAAATTATGATATTCATAACATAAAACATTTGTATATTTTTGTCTGAAAATTGTAACCGTCTAGTTTTATGAAGCCATACCTTGTCCCGAAATTCTTCTTCCAAAACTGAGCCGCATCCGCTTTGGTGATGCGATATGTCTCCCCACAAAAGAGTCCGTTTGGAAATATCGCCTTCAACTCGGCTAAATTATGACTAAAAATCAAGGACATTCGATTGAGTTGTCTCCTACATGTGGAAGATTCATCATACATCTTCTCTTTATTGTCTTTGAAAAGTTGTATCGTTTGCTTGGCCTTTTTGTTGATGTTGTCGACAAAGATTTTGAAGTACTCATTTTCAACAAGTTCCGAGAGTTTGTCATCGTTTTCATACTTCGACCAAATTAGCCGGAGATGGTGGTAGGTTTCGGGAAGAATATCCAGAATGAAAGGCGGGCTATTCTTCAGTTTCATCTTGTCATATTGACATAATCTCATGACTTTCTCCATGAGTTTCCAAGTCCTCTCCAGGGTCCGTTTTTCGACCCTGAGCGCTGGGCGAGGCTGCACCATGAAACCTTCCACCGCATCCCTCGCCCACTGCATGAAGCCGCGCTTACCGCCGTGCCCCGCCGCCATTCTATCGCGTGCACGAAGGCTTCGCTAGCGCTACCTTGCGGGCTCCACTCGCGGGTTTACACGCGCGACAACGCTCCGTTAGCGCTAGCCTTCGCGGAAGAGGAAGATAGGCAGAAATCGACACATTTTCACAAAATTATGGTCACATCGGTAGTGGCGAATGTCGTACGAAGTCTACTAATACAATCACAACGACAACACTGGTGCACGGAAGACGGGTTTATCCTGTGTCTATTCCTTGAAAATAAATCCAATTGAAAGAGCACATTTGAAGTAAATTAGCTTTGAAATCTTTACATTTAATTTACTCCGAGCTGTTATATCCGCAACATATATTCGCAGTATATTACGCTCAAGATCAATATATCGCAGCGCTACCGTACTTGCTGCGTGTATGCGACATGCATGCAATATAACAGTACCAGTGCAGTGCATGCAATTGTACGCCCCCATTTACTTCCGGTATCGCGAGTTCGCGACAACGTCATCGAAGAAAATGGCAGCCTCTGCGGGCGATGATACAAGCTGGTAAGTTAAAAAGTGGTTAATTAATCACTTGTGTAACATGTATTAATAATATTTGAGCTAACTACAGGTACCCTTAATTATTTGGAAATATGAGATTGATTAAGGCCTTCTTGAAGGCACGAGCGGGCATGTGAATGTTGGTTGGATGTGTGTGCGTGTGCATTTAATAGATCGATGTAAAATCGAAGGCCCATTCATTTCCATTGGAAATGCATGCAACAATTTGTACGTGGAAGTTGAAATGAAGCAGCTACAATCTGTATAGATCGTACGGTTCCGTGAAGTGCCTTGTGCCGACGGGCCCGGGGCCTTGGTCTCATGGGCGGGGCCCTATTCTTGTGACACTTGTAACAAATAAAAATGAAATACCTTTTACTTTTAGTATAGCAGACGTCAGTTTGGGCACCTAAGTTTATGTAAATTGTAATTATTATTGTTTTCTCTTAATATAAATCAAAGATTAAAAAACAATTGTACACAGTACACATGCACAAGTCAAAACTAAGTAAGTCTTGACTAATTTATAATTAAATAAATGGATATAAATTATAATTAATAATTTAGATCAAAATTTGATTGTGAAAATCTTTGAGTTTGAGTTTGAAAGTTTGAACTGATTTGATATTTGTTTTTAATTTAAGATTATGCATTGATTATGTATGGTAATAATTTTACTGGAAATGTATTGAAAGTAGCTAGAAATGAAGACAATCTCGAGTCAATTAATTAAAGAATGGATGTTGATCGCGGCTTTGTAATGTTTGTAACATTTTTTCAAATTAATTATTAGTGGCAATACTTGTATTTTGTCATTTTCACTGAGCTGTACAAATGTAAAATTGCATTCTTTGAAGTTCGACTTTGTCAGCTAGTTCTAACATGTTTCTCCATATATAAATACATTTCTTCCATTCTGTAATTTATAAATGGAGATCTTGATGAGTCCTACCTAAGTCTACAGTTCAACCTGCAGCAAGTGGGAAGCCGCAGGCATTCTCTAGATAGAGAGACATTTACCCAGTACCTACATCTACTTTGTAAATGGTCAAACATGGTACTTATTATGGTATGACCATTTACAAGCCAGACATGCAATTACAGCATGGCAAAGGGTGTATACTAAATGCATAGGTGCCATGCGATTCTGACATGGGCCTCGCACATTATCAGTGCAATGCAGGCTGAACAGTGCAGTATTGTTATGTGTGTATACGTGTGCCAGTAGTACCTACGGCAAGAAAAAACAGATACTCCATGCAATTGCATTTAAGGGCTTAGAGCATCTAGACTTCATGGGATGCCTTAGAGCATTTGCGATTGCTTAGAGCATCCATTCTTTTTGTCAAGTATGGATACTCCATGCAATTGCAAAGAGCATGACTGTTCTTTATGTCAATTACAAATGCTCCAGCTCCATGCAATTTGCAATTAGAGCATCGAGGGGGGGTGGGGGGCGTGGGAGGGGGCATGGGGGGGCGTGTTTCACAAAGATCCTAGCTTGGAATTAACTCTTTGGACTTATGAGAAAGCTGTTTGTTTCTTTTAATTATTTTGGGGTAAAAGTCCTTTAAGAAGGCATAAAATGTTGATTCAAAGGAGATTTCATGTTCTTGATGTAAACTCTTTGAAAAGTGTAAAATATTTGCCATTTCGCTTTTTAATACATGTTGTATTCCACAGCTACAAATGGCTTTCCATACTTTTTAAGTCCAACTCAGATTTAAGTTCAACTTAGAATCTTTGTGAAACACCCTGTTCTTTTTGTCAAGAACGGATGCTCTAGAGCTCTTCCTTTTTGCATTATTTTTGTCTAGACAGGTCTGTGTCATGGTTGAGCACTCTGCCCTTAATCTTTTCCTCTCTCATCTTTTCTTTCTCTCTCTCAGAAGGCACATAGACCTTGAGGAGGCTCTGGTTGGGGGGTGTGGTTTTGTCATGCCGTGAAACTGGGGCTGGTCCTGCGTCAATGTCGAGCTCTTGGCCCGGATCTCTCCCTCTGATTCTCTCTCATATCTTGTCCTTCTCTTATCTTTTCCTTCTTTCTTTGAAGGCACATAAACCTGCGTCAATGTTGAGCTCTCGGCGGCTCCTGATGTATTCATGCACTTTGTGTGCAGGAATTATTGCAATATGATTCCGTTGACTGGGGTTCTACTAATAATGTTAAAGGTGCACCTGTAAAGTGTCAGATATTGCCCAAAATTACATTTGAGACTTCAATCCTGTACCAAAATCATTGTAAGATATGTCCGAATGCTGTGTGAAAGTTTCATTGAAAAAGAACACAGCTTTCCTGGTTAAAAAAGCGAAAATTTGCGTCAGCTTTTACAACGAATTACTGTATAACGTGTATGAGGTTTATGACCGTTCATTAACGCTCTTGAGCTGATGATTATCAATGATAGATATCGTCATACTAAAAGGGGATTTTTAAAAATCTAACCCTATTTTATTCTTCTCTTACCATCAACCAAACAAGTGGAAGCTCCGAGTAATTTTCGTGGAGTTAGACACTTTACTGGTTTCACTTTAAGCAGTGAACAAAATACTAGGAGCTCAGGGCGATTTCCTGGAAATGCTATAAAAGAGCCCCTGTAAATTTGCAGAGTTCAGTGTAAATTTGTGTGCTTTTTCATGCAGGGGAACTTGAAAAGTAGCCCCCTAAACAATTACAAAAAACATTTTTCCCTGAACTGGTGTGATGAGTGCTTTATCAAATAACTGTTGTTGTATATCTCTCCATCTTTAATTGTTCCTTTTCTCTCTGTGAAGGCACATAGACCTAGGGCACACCTTATGTATGTCATAATTGTTTTATTTATTTGTTAATACAAAATATGTTTCCCTTATGTTTGTTTTTTTGTCAAATTATTTTGGGATAGGCCCCCGTACGCCCCTCTCCCCCCCCCCCCCCCCCCCCCCCATTTCATAAAACACTTGCAATTGTTATAAGTGTCCAAAACTATTGTAACTACCATGGCAACAGCTTTAATGCTCCATGCTGATTGGCTGATGACCAAATAGTTACAATAATTGAACACTTACAACTATTGCAAGTGTTTTTATGAAATAGGCTACGAGAGGCTCTGGTGGAGGGGGTGTGGTTTTGTCATGCCTTGAAGCTGGGGCTGGTCCTGCATACATGTCAAGCTCCTCGTCTCCTGATGTACATGTATGTGTGCACTTTGTGTACAGGAATGATTGCAATGTGATTTCATTGATCTGGCCCCATAGTTCCTTGCTAAGTGTATTTCAAATGATACGGTTTAGTGAGCAACCAACAGTTTCCTAGTCCCCAAATAGGGTTAGCTAGGTAAGCCTTAAGAACCCTCTAAGGTAACCCTAGTTATCAACTAAAAAGATATTATGATAAATTCCTTCTTAGGCGCACCATCCAAAGTAGACTTAGCAAGGAACTAAGCTAGTCTGCTTGTATGGATATGGGCCCAGCCCCAGGATACTAATAATGTAAAGCTCTGTGATACTCGTGTGAATAGCATATCAAATAACTGTTGTTATATCTCCCTCTCCTATTTTGTCCTTTTCTCCCCTGAAGGCACATAGACCTGGAGGAGGCTCTGGTGGAAGGATGCGATTTCGGCACGCTGAGAAACATCTGCAAAGGGCGTCAGATCCCCAACATCTACAGGTCCTCCGCATGGAAGGTTTGTGTCATTATTTGGATCAATGTAGAGCTAGAACTATCCTTATTCCACATCTATAACAAGCCTCCACACTAACTTTTTTTTCTCTACTGGCCCTTTTGGGCATGTAAAATCATAAATTTTGAAGGTTTACTTGCCCCAGTATAAAATTGACTTGCCCTCTTACTTCTTGATGAAATTTAAATGTAAGAAATGACATTGTTCTGATGTTCTCTCATAGTTGAACAATTATTCAGTTGCCCGATCGGGCAAGCAAACCAGATAATGTATGACATTTCACTTGCCCGACACCAATTTTACTTGCCCCGGGCAAGCGGGCAAATGCTAGTGTCAAGCCCTGTCTATAATGTAAATGGTGATACTAGTTTGTATTTGACTCCTTTGACCAATGATAAACCTCTCATCATTTTTTCAAGAAAATGTTTTCTTTCCCATCTCAGATTTGTCTGAATGTTACAGATAAGGCAAATGCCCGTACATCCATCAATGTTTTGACTGCACTCCTTACAAATAGTGACAAATTTGACAAAATGTTGAACCTCACATCATTTCTCATGATTGTTTTCTTTCGCTGCCATGTCAGATTTGACTTCTTCACAAATGTTAAACCTCTGATAATTTTCTATAGAAATTGTTTTCTTTCCCGGTCATCTGAGATTTTACTTCTTCACAAATCTTCTCTCCCTGTCATCTCAGATTTGCCTGAATGTTGCTGGGAAGGCAAATGCCTTCACCTCCTTCAACGGCATCTTTGACCTCCCTGAGCAGGACACCCTCCGGAATGACTGCAGGAATTTCATAGGTAAACTAATGGGCAATTTCATGAGAAGTACCCCCCAACCCCCAAATTTGAAACACTTCCAAAGCATAATTGTCACCCATATTTCAAAATCCATTGTTCATGATTTGATGAAAATAACCTAAATGTATGGCCTGGGTGATTTTAATATTTCGTAGGTAAGATAATAATGTAGAAAATGTTTTTTTTTACACAATCAGCTTACTTTGTTGGACTTGACATTTCAAGCATCTGATTATGATATTGGTAGATCAACAAATTTTAATTTACACAGTCAACTCTCTATTTTGGAATATTTTGCACATCTGTTTCTCAGAAGTTATACCTGTGACTGACTGCTAGATGAAACGGTCAGACACTGGTCCCACATGTGACTTAGCCTAGAGCCTTGAATGGGGGAACGTCCCATGTCACCCTTTTCATTGCTTAAATCTATTTATCTATCTCGCCTATGTCTCTCCACGGCAGAAGGAAGGCCTCTTCATCACTATTCCATCTTCTTTCTTGTGCTTGGCGCATCCATGTAACACCCCAAAATCTTTGATGTCATCCATCCAATGTCTACTCTGTCTGCCTCTTTGTCTGGTTTGTGTTCTTGGTTTTCAATTAGTTATGTTTTTGCTTATAATACACACTAACCTAAGGATAAACAAATCAACTTTTGTACTTAGGAAAGTGGGAGGGATCTCACAAAGTGAGGCAGCTTTTTATTTGCTAATTTTCATTTCATTTTTTTTTTTCAGACAAACTGGATAATTCTGAGGAGGAGAAGCTCTCGCTGGTCAGTGACCTTGAGTCTGTGGTGACCTTCTACTGCAAGTCAAAGAGCCTCGAGTATGACTCTGGCAATGGCTGGCTGGACATCCTCGGACCACTGGTGGCGCTGCACATGGACAAAGCGCTTCTCTACAACTGCTTCTACTCCCTCATGACCAAATATGTCCCACGGTAAGATCCCGGCCTGATTAAAATTGTAAATAAAAAATTTGATTTATGAAGCAACCTCAAATATGACTTTGGCAATAGATGGCTGGGCAGACTCCGACCACTGGTGGCGCTACGCAAGGACCAAGCCACAGAAATACAATAGAAATACTAGAAGCCCAACTAAATAAGCGTATAGCGTTTTAACCACAGAGATAGGCCACGCCTTCAGCAGCAAGTTTTTGAAAATAAGTTGTTGAGTCCATGCAAATGAGGTAGTACGTCAGAGTTTGTTCATTTGAATAAATTACCAGACGTGGATTCATTGGATAAAATAACACATTACGCAACAAGCTAAAGTAATTACGCATTGCACTCATTTGTGTTGCAGTTGCCATGGCATTTAACACGCACTTCTCTGCAAAATTGCGCTTCATAATACCAAAGACGCTAAGTATTTTAATTCATCTCTATTATTTTAGTTAGGCGCTGTACTAAGAGTTACGCGATTCCATTCAGTTAATTGCGCACAGTCAAGAAACAGGGGATTTCCCTACTAGGAGCAAAATATTGTTTTTCACTGTGACGTCATAACAGCAGCATACACATAAATTTGTGCGTGATAATTGTGAAGTTCGCGCCCGCGCATTATAATGATGAATTTACGCTAATATTACCATGGCAGCCAGTCTCATTAACATAGACTTCTCAACTTCTCTTCATTGAAAATTTGGCCAACTTCCATTTTGAGTTGGGGGGGCCTGGACCAAGCGCTTCTCTACAACCGTTTCTACGCCCTCGTGACCAAATATGTCCCACTGTAAGATCTCAGCCTGATAACATTTGTAAATGAAAACAAAAAATTGATTGATGAATGAACCTCAAATATGACTCTGGCAATGGATGGCTGGACATCTTCGGACCACTGGTGGCGCTACGCATGGACAAAGCGCTTCTCTACAACTGTTTCTGCGCCTTCATGACCAAATATGTCCCACTGTAAGAATTCAGCCTGATTTAGATTTGCGAATGGAAAACAAAATTGATTGATGAAGAAAGTGTCAATTTTGATTTGGGAAAAGGCTGGCTGGACATACTTGGACCACTGGTGGCGCTACTCATAGAAAAAGTGCTTCTCTACAACTGTTTGATGGATGAATTATATTTTCTTGAAACGGTCTACTCAGTTGTAAATAGGTTCAATATATTGTACTGTATACACTTATTTCATGATGTACATATGTATGCATCAAGTGCTAGTATGCTCCCCGGGGAGTTGAGATGGTGCGCAAGATAATTGTGCGGGTTTGACCTGTACCTGATGACCAAGGGTAATAATAAAGCGCATAGGAACATGCAATTGTGCTTATGTGTTATGCGCTTTATAAAAGTGTTTCATTATTATTATTATTATTATTTTTGATTTTAATAATTGATGTTCTTTTGCAGAGAGACGGCTGAGCTGAGTAGAACGTACCATCTCTTCAGATTGCTGGTGATGTACCATGAACCAGAGCTGTGCAATTTCCTGGAAACCAGGAAGATATTCCCAGATGCATACACCAAACAGTGGGTGAGTGTAACCAAACATTTTACTTGGTTGACAGATTGCAATCATAATTGTGTATACAGAATTATTTCAGTGCATTGTAAAGCGCTTAGAGATGATTATCAATCATATTAGGCGCTATATAAATCAACAATATTATTATTATTATTATGCTAATTTGGGCTTGATATAAAAATCGTGCAATGGCGGAGGCATCATTTTTGACTGCGCGCAGTCGAAGATCTATCTAGTCTTAATGGCCCGTATTCACCAAGGAGGTTTGTACAAACCCCAGTTCAAACCACGGTTTACATCTATGGAATGCCAATTGTAAACTGATGGAGAGAGAATGTGTACCATCAACATTGTTAACAAGTAAGGAATTTACATTCTCTCTCCATCAGTTTACAATTGGCATTCCATAGATGTAAACCGCGGTTTGAACTGGGGTTTGTACAAACCTCCTTTGTGAATACGGGCCAATATGTCTTGTAAGAACAAAAACAGTATTGCCTTTTTGCACCGATGTATAATGTATCTTTTATAGTGAGTAATGCTTTAGTGAAACCTGTATATAAAGACCACCCAAGGGAAACAGAAAAGATGTTTTAATGTAAGCAGGTATCTTTATAGACGGCTCAATTTACATGAACACTGCTTCCTTGGGAGCTGAGATTTGAGGTCTTCATAAACAAGCCTCCACACAAACTTTTTTCCTACTTGCCCACCCCCCCCCCCCCCTCCCCCCCCCCCCCCCCCCAAAAAAAAAAAAACTATGTGAAAAAAGAAACATAAATTGTGCTAGGTAGCTTGATCTGCTTGACTGCAAATTTCTCTCTTGTTTCTACATGACATTACCTGGAAGGAAATTTGCATTTTCTCTTGTTGAACAGAAATGTTACTTGCCTGAAAACTTGCCTGATCGAGCACCCAGATTAGAGCATTTATGAAATTTTACTTGCCTGACATCAATGTTTACTTGCCCCGGGCAAGTACTAGTGTTGAGCCCTGTTTATATACAGGTGGTCGCTAAAGAAGGTTTGACTGTATTTCTTCTTTTTTTGTCTGCAGTTCCTGACGGTGTTTGCAGGCAGCTGTAGTCTGGATATCGTGCAGTCCATGTGGAGCCTGTATTTCCTGCAGGCCGATCCATTCCTCCAGTTCTTCCTAGGACTAGTCATCCTTGTCAATGCAAAGTAAGTTTGAAGACCACAAATTAGTACTTTTTGGTCTGATTTAACCAACAACCTAGCCTGCTGCCTTTTATCATGAAGGAACATTTAAGGTAATAATAAGTTGTCTGGATATCTTGCAGTCCATGTGGAGTAGGCCGATCCATTCCTCCAGTTCTTCCTAGGATGAGTAGTCCAATGCAAAGTAAATTTTAAAACCCCAAATTAGTACTTTTTGGTCTGATTTAACGAGCAACGTAGCCCGCCTTCCTGATATCATGACAGAGAAAAATTAGGAAATCATATTTTGTCTATGTATGATTTATTGTTGTGATCTATGTGTTGTTAATAAATGTAATATTGTTCAGATTATATTGTGTTTGATGCATCAGTGTTGGACAAAATTTAATAAAAAATGAAATTAAATGTTTTGTTTGTTGTCTTTGTGTTACAGAGAGCACATCATGGGTATGACGGAGTCTAGCCGGGATGAACTGGTCACCTGCCTGGCTCACTTCCCTGGTCAGCTAGACGCCGACGACGTGGAGGATTTCTTTAGTCTGGCTCAATATTACGCTTCAAAGACGCCACAGTCATTCAGGAGGGTAAGTCTAGGTTTAGCACCCTCCACTCTAATTATGGTTTGTTTGTCTGTTTTTGTTTCTTTGTATTTAGGGTGCGATGGGTGGATGGATGACTGTTTGGTGGGGTTGCTTGTTTGTTTGTTTGTTTGCTTGTTCTTTTTGTTTGTTTGTTTGTTTGTTTGTTTGTTGAGTGTTTGGTTTTACGGGGTGATGGGTGGAACTATACTGTTTGATTAGGCTGCTTGTTTGTGTGTTTGTTTGTTTGTAACATTGGATGGATAGATGACTGTTCAGTTGGGTTGTGTGAGGGGCATGTTTGTTTGTTTGTTTGTTTGTTTGTTGAGTGTTTGGTTTTAGGGGGTGATGGGTGGATCTATACTGTTTGATTAAGTTGCTTGTTTGTTGTTTGTGTGTTTGTTTGTTTGTAACATTGGATGGATAGATGACTGTTCAGTTGGGTTGTTGGGTGGTGGAAAATAATTATGTTTCATATTTATCCACTCTGATTTCTTTGGTCTGGCTCAATACTACGCTCTAAAGACACCACAGCCATTCAGGAGGGTAAGTCTAGGTTTAGCGCCCTCTACTTTATTTGTCTGTTTTGTATTTGTTTGTTCTCTGTTTTTAGAAGGTGATGGGTGCATAGATCGGGTTGCTTGTTTGTTTGTCTTTTGGGTGGTGGAAAATAATGAAGCATGGACTGATGACTATTTGGTTGGCTTTGGTGGATTAGTTGATGGTTTTTGCAAAATAATATTGATATATTTTTGGGTCTTGCTCAAAACTGCGCTTCAAATACACCACAGACTTTTCTCTCCACTTTGTCTGTTGTTTTTGTTTGGAGAACTTAGAATAACAGACTTAACAATGACCATGGGACACCGAGCATGGTGGCTTAGCGGTTAGAGTGTCCGCCTCATGCACGGGAGGTCCCGGGTTCGAACCCAGACCGGGTCATACCAAAGACTTAAAAAATGGTACCTTCTGCCATCTAGCCAGGCGCTCAGCATTTATAGAATGGAGAAGGGAAAGTTAATCACACGAGTTACCAGAAGACTGGCCCCCTTCTGTAGCGTTCGCTACATTTAGTAGACGTGTGGCCTAGGGCTAATGAAACGGAGATAGGCGCCGCCTTATGTGCCAACATTGGCACGGGAAAGACTTTAACTTTAACTTAACTATGGGACATCTGCAGTCAAACCTGTGTATAGTGACCAGCTAAGGGAAACAAAAAGAGTGGCCACAGCCCACAGTAGACAGGTTCCATAACACTGTCTTTCTCTGTAGAGGGTTGCTTTTAGTGGCCACTATAGGCAGGTTGGCTGCAGCTATAGACAGACTGAGACAGGTTTGACTGTATTTTAAAGGGACTCTGTAACATTGTCCAAATCCTCAAAATCCAATTGGAATTCAAGCAGTTCCCTCATACCTTGTTGTATTCGTACATGTATTAACAATAAGAGCATGGGACAGGTTTCGGTTTTTCAAATTTTCCCTTTCGTTAAAAAGATATTTACGATTGAAGTGTTCAGATGTTAAATTATCCACTGGACCGTGAAAACCGTGTACAAAGTGAGTGCAATGAGTTAGTGAATATCACTTTGCATTTTTGCTAATTTCTCCACTGGACCGTGAAAACTGTGTACAAAGTGAGTGCAATGAGTTAGTGAATACCACTTTGCATTTGTGCTCATTACTTGGCCATATAACGTCCATTTAAATTGAAATTTTCACACAACACCCAGTGGACATATCAGATAACAACAATATAGATTGTATCAACAACTCGTCACTTTTTGCACATGTCTGAAACAAACTTACTAGATCCCTTTAAGAGTGTGTTACCGATTTGCATTTACTCCCTGCAGGAGTACCAGTCGCTGTTTGGGTCCAACTTTGCGGGTCCCAAGGAGGGACCAGAGGGGCCCAGTTCACTGTGTCTGCTAGTCAACCCGTCCGAGCTATTACAGGCCGTCACGCAGGGCCCCGGTGAAGGCATCAGCTACTTTGTGGTGGACTGCAGGCCAGCGGACCAATACAATAGGAGCCACCTAGCCACGGCGTTCCATCTCGATGCAAACCTGGTAAGGATTTGGAATGTATGGTTATGATGGTGACTATGATGATGATGATGGTGGTGGTGGTGATGGTGATGGTTGTTATGATGATGATGATGATGATGGTGGTGGTGATGATGATGATGTCGATGGTGGTGATGATGATGTCGATGGTGGTGATGATGATGTCCATGGTGGTGATGGTGATGATGATGATGACGATGATGATGATGTTGATGATGATGTTGTAAAGTAATCATTGTCACTGTTGCATATATCCTTTTTATGCCTCCGCCAACGAAGTGGCCGGAGGCATTATTTTCTTTAGAAAGAGGTCCAATTTAGAAGGTCCCTTTAGCAGCTCAGCAATGGTCCTTTTATTCTTTGAAATTCTCTCAACTTGGAGTCCCTTTAAGTCAAATCTAGACAATAAAATAAATACTGATGTAAATCGCTCTCTCATATTCTTACAGATGCTTCAACAGCCAGCAGAGTTTGCAAGTGCAGTAAAGGCCCTTCTGGCAGCTCAACAGCAGTCCTTATCGGCCGGCTCACAGGCTGCGGGCGAACACCTCTGCTTCATGGGAACAGGCCGAGAGGAAGAGGACCAATACCTGCACATGGTCATCGCAAACTTCCTTCAGGTGAGATCCCTAAATTGCAAAATTGGCAACATTTCACTCTTGCTCAATATCATATCACTGTGTAAGATAAAAATGGATTAGCATAAGTCCATTGTATCTTGATTTCTACTCACGGTCATCAATAACATGCTCCATGATAATAAACTGTCAGTAAATGAGAAGATCATTAAATCACTAAATTGGCAACAATCTGTGGGATCACAATGGAATGGGGAGAGAGGAAGAGGACCAGTATCTACACATGGTCATCGCAAACTTCCTTCAGGTGAGATCGCTAAATTGCAAAATTGGCAACATTTCACTCTTGCTCGATATCATATCACTACATGTAAGTAAGATACAAATGGATTAGCATACAAAAGCTTAGAAAGGGAGAGGGTATAAGTACATTGTATCTTTATTTCTACTCACTGTAATCAATAACATGCTCCATGGTAAAAGACAAGATCATGAAATCACTAAATTGGCAACAATCTGCGGGATCACAGGGGGAGCTGCTTCAAGGTAACAGGGATAGAGCAAGAGGCCAATACATCAGTCTTCACAAACTTCCTTCAGGTGAGATCACTAAATCACAAAATTGGCAACATTTTCCCCATGTTCAATATTAGATCACTGTACAAGAAATACTGGTATGTGTGTAGACATAGATTTGTATTTATTTGTTTTAATTTTTTTTTTTTTTTTTTTTTTTTGGGGGGGGGGGGTATTGGTATCCTTATAAATTTTTTTCTCATGGTCATTGGAAACTCTCCATAATGATCAACCATCACAAAATTGGCAACACATTAGCTTACGATTTATTTTTTACATATTCAAGGGCAAGCATCTCTTCCTAGTCATGGAGATTAAGAATGTAAATTATGTTTCTAATTTTTTGCAAGATACAAGATATATCATTTGTCCATGCTTCTTTTCGTTTGTATTTTTCAGAAAAAAATTGCGTATGTCAGCATGGCAACGGGTGGATACACAGGTATGTATTCTCAGCAACAATTATTTCACTGTCCTATTTCATTAAGTATATTTATTTCTAGTCAATTTCCCTTCGTTTAAATCTATCCAAAATGTTTAACTTTTTCAATCATTTAGGATTTTTTCAGTGCATCCACATATAACTTCTAATTAGGTTCATCTGAAAATAAAGAAAATGACTTACTGTTGTGTGTTTTTAGAAGAATGCAGATATAGAATGCATTATTCTTTATATTATTTTACCAAAAGTGTAAGACCTCAATCATATACCAATATCATTGTAAGATTCTTCTGAATGATATTTTCATAGAAAAAGAACAATGTTTACCTAGTGAAAGAGGTGAAAATTGATGTCAGATTTTATCCTCGATCATGCGCATGAAGTATCCCCCACAACCATTCTCAGCATTGTGAACTAACACAGGGCTCGACACTAGCACTTGCCCTCTTGCCCGGGGCAAGTAACAAATGATGTCAGGCAAGTAAAATTTCATGAATGGCCTAGTTTGGTTGCCCAATTGGGCAACTAAATTACAGTCAACTACAAGAGAAAAATGCCATCTAGAAGAAAGTGGGCAAGTTAATTTTCTGTTTGGGCAAGTAAATTTGAAAAGTTTTGATTTAACTTGCCCGAATGGGCAAGTAGAGACAAAAAATTAGTGTGGAGGCTTGCCTAACACAATGCTTAACATTAGCACAGGCCTGGTGGCACAGTAGCTTTGGGCCACCAATTCCACTTCCACTGGCGGGAATGAACAAACAAACAACATTTTGTTCTGTTTTTCTTTATTATGGGCCACCGGATTCAGGTTTCAAGCCATTAGAATGTGAAAAAACTTGCATTTACCTAATTTCTACCATTGGCAGTAGCATGTTTCTTTAAAGGGATTTACTAATAGATGCTATATGGCCCAGTAATGAGCAAAAATGCAAAGTGATATTCACTAAATCATTGCACTGACTTTGTACACAGTTAAACCTGTCCAGTGGATAGTTAAATATCTGAACACTTCAGTCGTAAATATCTTTTTGACGAAACAGAAATTCTATAAAAAACCCAAACCCGTTCCATGTTCGTACTGGTAATACAAATACAACAAGGTATGAGAGATCCACTAGAGTTATAAGTAGGTTTTGTTGATTTGAACAATGTTACTAGATCCCTTAAATGTCCTTTTATATCCACCTGTACAGCACTGCTAAAGCTGGTAGAGAAGGAGACTACATCAGGGATGATTGACCCGGCAGTTCTCAAGTCAGTCATCATCTCACAGCCGGAGAGCGCCCCATCAGATGATAGTGGGGTAAGATAACATTTCTACCTATTTAACCCTTTCAAAACGGGGGAGGGCTGATTAGGGCCCCTCCTTAATTTCTTGCGCATATTTTGACACCAAAATCTATATCGGGGATGATTCAGCAGTTCAGAAGTCAGTCATCATCTCACAGCCGGAGACCGCCCCATCAGATGACAGTTGGGTAAGAAAATAATTCTACCTGTTTAAAGTCATAGGACATTCATTTACCATGGACTTTTGACACTTCATTCAGTGGATATATCAGATCACAGAAATACACATTTTATCAACCATTTGCCAGTTTGTCCACATGTCAACAAAGTTACTAGATCCCTTTAACCCTTTTACAAAATGGAGGAGGGGGGCTGATTAGGCCCCCCTCCCCTGTTTTTGAGTCTTGCGCATCTTGTGATACCAAGATTTCTGGGCCTCGCGACTATGATTGTGGTGTCACGTGTCAGTTTATGGTCACATGGCACACACAAATTCCAAAAAAATTGCATTGCAGTTTTGAAAAAAGTAAAGCATTTGAAATGATCATATTTGCACAATTAATTAGCTCTAATTTGCATATTATTGCATCTAGATTGTTATTGAATGCTGAATTCTTGTTGATTTTGTTATGTTATCTTGTGTTATTTATGATTTATTATTTGATTAATTTTCCAGATTGGAGATTTACCCAACAAGCTTACGGAGCGGGGTGCTTTGGTGGTCGGTTTGCTGACAAACATCTTCAAATCAAAGTCTTGTAGATTGTGTTAGTTTTATTGTGTTTTTTATGATTCTTTATTTTATTAATTTTCCAGATTGGAGTTTCACCCCAGAAGCTAATGGAGCTAATAGATTTTTGCATATTATTGCAAAAATTGTTAATTGAATGCTGGATTCTTGTTGATTTTGTTACCTTGGCTTGTGTGTATAAATTATGATTCATTATCTTAATTTTCCAGATCAGAGATTCTTCCTAGAAGCTGACAGAGAGGGGCGGTGCAGTGGTTGGTCGTCTGACAAACATCTTCAAATCAAAGTGTTGTAGATTTTGTTAGTTTTATTGCGTTTGTTTATGATTTATTATTTTGTTATTTTCCAGATCGGAGATTCACCTCAGAAGTTGGCAGAGAGGGGCGCTGCGGTGGTCGGTCGTCTGACAAACATCTTCAAATCAAAGTCGGCCTCTGTGAAGGACAAAGTCATTGAATTCATCAAGAACGAACCGGGCGGGGAAGATAAGTAAGTTAATAAATATAATTTGCAATCATTACATTTGAAGTGATCTAGTAACAATGTCTAAATCCACAAAAACTTAATTAGAAATCTAGTGGTTCTCTCATTCCGTGTTGTATCAGTAATACCAATCGAAGCATGGAACCCATTTTGGTTTTTAAAATTTCCCTTTTGTTAAAAAGATATTTATGATTGAAGTGTTTGGATTTTAACTATCAACTGGATTGTCATAGCAATATGTTTTGTTTCAATCATTAATAAATCCCTGAAAAAGCCCTAGGGGCGAACCTTTCGATTGGAAGCTATGTTATAAAAACAGTGTTTTATTCAAATTGTCTTACCTTTATATGATATACATATTACTTATTAACTCTGAAAAATCCTTGGGGCGTCTCAAACAAATTTGAACACACACAACACAATTAATTGTTGAATTTTTTGTTCAATGTAATTTCTTAAAGTCAAATTCTGTGGAAGTCAAAATCAAAGTCATTAAATTCATCCAAAACAAACCAGTAGGAGATTCTCTCGTAAGCTAACATAATATATATATATATTTCTGGTGAGTTTGAAATACCAAACAAGCTGCAGTGATTAGCTGGAATGTTGGCATACTGTAACTGATAAGTGCATAATTTCTGTCACTTCTAGTCCTATATTTCCTCATGGGTATCACTAATAATGGAAATAATCCATGTTTTCAAAACCACTATAATCTGCTATGACTGACCACTGGAGGCTACCATGTTTTTAAACTGTTCCATATGAAACGTCATCTGAGCGCATTTTAGCGTGCACTAACAAAAGCGGGTTACGTAACCACCGACATAGCATCAGATTCAACAAGTGATGGTTGTTTATCCCTTTAATGTAATTATCAGGGACTTTTGATTAACCCGCATTCAAAATTCGTGGAGGTGGTGTGGCAAGATTGGTAGATCATGAGATCCCGAGTTCGAACCCTGCCCCCTGCATTTGTCCTTCAAGCAAGGCAATTTATCCACAATTGCTGCTCTCTACCCAGGTGTATAAATGGGGACGCGGTAGGAGGTGAAAGCCTTTATGTGAAGGATCTTCTTAATGCCCATGAGCCGCTTGGAAGGAATGCTCTCCAGGGAGTGGAGATTGTGCGCACAATGTGTGCTGGTTTGCATTGTATCCTATGACCGGGGGTAATAATATCATTGTAAAGCGCTAGGAGATGATTATCAATCATATTATGATTGATAATCATACACCTCCAGTTAAAACTCCTTTGGAGTATTTTGGAGGATTAAACTACCAAGTATATTAGGCGCTATATAAATCGAGTATATTATTATTATTATTATTATACCTTTCCCCTTTTTGACTCTCCCCTCCAGGCATGTGAGCAGTCTAGACACAGGCAAGAGGTATAGGAGTAACAATGTGCAGAATGTCTTCAGTATCGGTGACGAGGACGATGACAACGGTAAGAAAAGGTCACATCATTTGTTATGCTGTTTATTAGTATGCATAAACATAAAAGATGTTATTAGTATTTTGCATGGAAGCCCATTTTTCTTTGCTCTTTTTCATTAACATGTCTTTGAATAAAATTTCAGGACAGTTTTCTCATGTTTGAAGTCACTAAATGTAATAGAATAATAATAGGACCTGATTCTTGAGATGCTAAATTATCAAGCATTGTGGTCTGTTGAAGTGTGACTAAATATATATGGGGAATTGGATTCATTTGGCATTGATTTTATAGACTACTCTGTGTACTCTCTTGCAATAATAATTGGCTTCTATTTACAGTTTTGACTTTATTGAAAAGTTTCTGTCCTTGCCTTTGTGTTTTACAGACAGCCTGGGTGGTGCTGGGTAATCTGATGAGAAGAGGAGAGGAGAGGGTCAGTACAGAGACATGGCTGAAGAAACTGGAGATCCTAAAAGCTTATGACTGTCAGGAAGAACATTTGGCCTCGAAGGGATTTATTGAAGTTTGTTTTTTCTATTTGTGTTTTACAGACAGTCTCTGTGGTGCAGGGTCATCTGATGAGAAGAGGAGAGGAGAGGGTCAGTACAGAGACATGGCTGAAGAAACTGGAGATCCTAAAAGCTTATGACTGCCAGGAAGAACAAGGGATTAATTCAAGTTTGTTTCTTTCTATTTGTGTTTTACAGACAGTCTCGGTGGTGCAGGGTCATCTGATGAGGAAAGGAGAGAGTCAGTACAGAGACATGGCTGAAGAAACAGAGATCTTAAAGGCTTATGACTACCAGGAAGAACAAGGGGTTAATTCAAGTTTGTTTCTGTCTATTTGTGTTTTACAGACAGTCTGGGTGGTGCTGGGTCATCTGATGAAGAGAGGAGAGAGTTGGTCAGTACAGAGACATGGCTGAAGAAACCAGAAATCCTGAAGGCTTATGAGTGTCAAGAGGTCAAAGACAATGGTCAGACATTCCCTGGGTAAGCAAATATAATAATAATAATAATTGGTTCTTATATAGCGCATTTCAATTTAAAACTGTTTAATGCACATTACAACCTCTCCAAAAAAACTTGTTTTACGTGTTAGATATTTGCTAAAAAGAATATACTTTCAGATAATATATGCATGCAATTTCTGATTCCTAAAGCATGAATTAGTGAAGTGTGTTATTATGAATATATCAATATTTCAAAAATACTACAATGTAATGTGTAGATTCTGTGTGAAGTACACACCCACCATAATAACTGCTTGCACCTGCCTGTTGTCTTCATACAGGAATGTCCTGGTGACCCCAACACATCTATACCTTCTGCGGGAGGCAACCAGCAAAAAGGGTTTCTCTTACATCATGGCACGCCGCTCCCTGGCAGACGTCGTCCGAATCACGTCCAAGAAGCGCTGCTCCGAGTTCATCACCTTTCGGTACGGGCGCGTCAACAGCTCCGCCGAGACAGTTGTCTACGGTGTCGACCGTGTCTACATTCCCGAGGCCGCAGAAGCAACGAAGCTCATCAAGCAACTCATCGTCAAGTGCATCGATGAGAAGGAGGAGCCTTCGAAGGAGTCTTCAAAGGACGATGGCCAAGAGGAGTCTCCGAAGAAATCTCCAGAGGACATGGGCAACGGGGAGCCGGCAGAGTCAGGGGAGGTGCATTTGGAGGATTCGTCAAAGGACACTGGCAATGCTGAGGAGTCTCTGAAGGCTTTCTCAGTGGACAATGACAATGAGGACAGTGAGGAAGTGACTCCAGAGGAGGCACCAATTAACGATGTTAACAGTGGTGTGACCAAGGGAGAGGGTGATGCTGCTGAGAATGAGCAGACCTCTAGCGCGGGGTTGACGGCGAGTAACGAGGGGAAGGAGGAACAGAGCGAAGCGGATGTGCCAAATAGCAAGGTCCAGGCAAGCGAAGATGCTCTGGAGGAAAGCTAGTAGTGGCAGCTGCAGGGACTCCTGAAGGCCCAGTCACATATCACCAGATAGCGGAAACGGATGCGCGACAAATAGAAAAATTGTAAAATCTAATTATCCGGTGGTGAAAGTCGTCTCCATTGCTTCTTGCACAACTTATTGCGCCGGATAGAACAACCTACATCGCCAGACAACAAAATGCATACTAATGAAGACAAACGGATACAAATGTTACTCTCAGTTGGGCATCTGTTTACGCTATCCAGTGATATGTTTTGCATGAAATATTGCAAAAGCTTTATAGTTATGTGAATTTGAGATTGTATGCACATTCATTGATCCATATAAAATTTAGTATTTATTTTGTAGGGACTCCTTGCCCGCTGTGAATCATTGCAAAAGATTTATACAGGTAAATATGTGTATAGTGACCACTCAAGGGAAACAAGACAAGTGGCCACTGTAGACAGGTGACCTCTATAGACAGGTTCCATTACATTGTACAGCTAAACCTGTGTATAGTGACCAATCAAGGGAAACAAGAACAGTGGCCACTGTAGACAGGTGACCTCTATAGACACGTCCCACAACACAGCTGTTTTTCTCAGCAAGGGATCGCTTTTTGTGGCCGCTATAGGTAGGTTGGCTGATATAGACAAGTGGCCGCTAACACAGGTTTAGTTTAGTGAAATAGAGATTGTATGCACATTTATTGATCCAAATCAAATTTAATATTTATTTTATAGGGTCTCATTGCCCCGGTGTGAAATATCGCAAGTATTTTATAGTTAGGTGAATTAGAGTTTGTATACATATTCATGGATCAAAACAAAATTTAGTATTTATTTTCTAGAATGGAATATTTTGTGCTACTGATTATTAATTTGATTTACTTTGTAAATGACTTTGATGTTTAGAAGGGAAATTTCGCTGAGATTAAAAAGGAATGAGTTTATTTTCGTGAAATTCTGGCGAGTTTTTGACTTTCTCAGTACAATGATATCATTAAATTTTTCTGTTTATTAAGCAGGTATAACAAATTTAATATATTGCGTGTGTAGTTGTATACTGCCCTGCACAGTATGGAGAACCTTTCAAACCTGTGAGAAATTACAAAACTTATAATGTTGAGAACAACTGCTGCATAAGAAGGGGAAATTACCCGAGATTAAACAAAATACCAAATTATTTGGGGAAATTTTGGTGAGCATTGGAGTTACTTAGTAGATTTGAATTGTATCATTCCAGGTTTATATTGTGATAAAACAAAGAAACTTTCAATCATTTGCATGTCTGTTATAAGTTCCATAATGCCCTGAAAATAAAGGAGGGTCGTCAATTATCTTTGGAAATCACAAACATTTGACTGTGAAGGATCTGTGGCAACATCCTAAAGAAATTATTAAAGGAAACTAAATCTTATAATGATGTTATTCTAAAAAAGAATATATGTTAGTGGATATAGCAAAACCCTGCACTGGTCAGTAATTCATGTTTTGGAGAAATGGACATTATAAGTTCTCATAATGTATGTATACGACTTATATTAGTACAAATTGAAACATTCAAATCTTTGCCAAATATTGTCCAATATTTTAGAACAAAAAAATCAACTTAAAGCTTGTGATGAAGCTTTTCTAATGGCTTGGAAAACATTTTCTATTTTTACCGACAATTGCAGGGTTTTGCTATATCCAGGCGCATATATCGAAAGGGAGAGGCCTAGTATTTCATAAAATGTTGACTATGAAATTATATAAATTTACCACTTTGTAAGTCTTCCAGTGGCATATTGGCAAAGTTATTATTAGTATTATTTTATTCGGCAAATCAAGTATGCCAGACAAGTTTAACAAAGTGAAGAAATTGCAACCACTGGAATGCCAGAGCTTGGAAAAAGTTAACTGAATAACTATGGCTAAAAACCTTTGTATAGTTCTGGTAAACCTGAACGTTAGGTTTGATATTCTGTCTTTTTTAGGCACATATCGGTGTATTCACACTCTTTAACAAGTTGATTTTTATATTGAAATGTTTATAACTAACTTGCAAATATTACTAAATTTATTATTTATATAAATATAAACAAATATGGAAGGAAAGAGAATTCAAATTTATTTATGAGCGCTGGCAAAATGTATTGTTTAGTTTTTGTTCTTAATTCACTCCTGCTTGTTCCATGTATAGACCAGTGAAAAAATACACGGGGGCTCTGGTTGATTTAGCCTCCGAAATGCCAAAAGGAGCCCCCGTTAATTTGCATAGAGTTCAATGCAAATACAAATTTAAAATGCCATTTTAATGCAGGCAAGTAGCCCCCTTCAATTGATGTTGGTTTTTTTCCCTGGTACAGATAGACAAATGTACTTCGGGATCCAAAAATATGTTTTCCTAGTACCTAGGGAAACAACTAAATTGTGAAATTGTTGCTATTTGCCCTATTGATAATTATCAATCAATTAGTTTTCAGAAACATTTATCCAAGCCTCCACGCTAAGTTTTTCCCGTACTGGCCCGTATGGGCAAGTATAAGCATAAATGTTGACATTTGACTTGCCCCAATATAAAAATTCACTTGCTCTCTTCTAGATCTATGCGATTTACATGCATGAAATTGAAACGTTGTACTCTTAATAGTTGAACATTTATTTAGTTGCCTGGTTGGGCAAGCAAACTAGAAAATATATGACATTGTACTTGCCCGACAACAATTTTGACTTGCCCGACAACAATTTTGACTTGCCCTGGTCAAGTGCTTGTGTCAAGCTCTGATTTATCGCAATGTCTAGGCACTAAAATCGGGTAAGCATACTAGACAATTTATGAAATTTCACTTGCCCGACACCAATTTTGTCTAGCCCCGGGCAAATGGGCAATTGCTAGTGTCGAGCTCTGATTTATCGCAATGTCTAGAGTCTAGACACTAAAATCGGGCAAGCAAACTAGACAATTTATGACATTTCACTTGCCCGACACCAACTTTGACTAGGTCTGGGCAAGTGCTAGTGTCAAGCCCTGATTTATTGCAATGTCTAGGAACTAAAATCAGGCAGGGAAAATAGAAAATTTATGACATTTCACTTGCCCGACACCAATTTTGACTTGCCCTGGTCAAGTGGGCAAGTGCTAGTGTCGAGCTCTGATTTATCGCAATGTCTGTAGGCACTGAATAATGGTGTAATTGCATGAAATTGTGCTACTAGTCCCACCACCCGTTTGGCACCAAAGTTCCAATCAAAAGTGCAATATATAGTCAAGATGATGGTATGCATGCACATGTTTGTACATAAACTCTAGAGAGATAATCAGCTTGATTAGTATGTTCACTATGTACCATTGTCAATTAGCCTCTGAAGAAGATTCTGCTAGGATCAAACAATTTCCGCAATATATCGACTCTCACACAGGCGTTATCTTGGGCGTAGATCCGTCACTGATACCCATTCAACAGGGGAGATGATCTATTCATTCATCCCCCCCCCCCCCCCGATGAATAGGTATTACGTAAGTATCTAGGCCCATGGGCGTTATTATAGTAGATATGCAGTTTTCAGCAGTATTTTGAATCATTTACATCAACCCTAAATACAAACTGATTGTACAGTATACCATGATAGGTTGCAAATAGTACATTATTTGTTTATTTTCGGTTTGATAAAACTACATGTAGCACTTGATGTTTGTAGTTCATTTCTGTCAAACTTGATTGGCAGTGATGTTCAGCTCCCCTAAACCCTGGTTTTCAGTGCTGATACAGTGTGTGTTTGTCGGTCAGTCTTTCTGTTATGTTTGTGTGTCAATCAGTTTTTAATGTTTAAATGTTGGTGGTCAATCGTTCTGTTGGCTGGAATTCACAAAGTAGGTTTATATATGTTAACCATGATCTACAACTGTTAAAGGGGACCACCAGGCAAAGAACAACACATTATTATATGTTTTGGTATCGTTTTGTGATATCAAATAGATACCCAACATTTTGCAAAGGCTTGTGTAATTCATAAACAAAGCAATTAATTTCCACCACTTACGAAACCACTACTATTTCCTGGTTCCATATGGGCCAAACATTTGCGAGTGCGCCAAAGCTATTCACGCGTACGTTTGTAGACAATAGAATCCCGGGCGATTCGTTCGCTCTGCACAGAGCGTGATGACTCTGCACACCGTTAGTCTTCACAATTCAGACCGCATGAACGCATGCTTTAGAATGGTGATGCGTTTTCCAATTATATATTTTTTCTGGAAACATATTTTTTGGAACTTGTTGATGGAATGGAATACTAAAGATGTTACCTTTCTTTAATAAGAATAATATTTTTGGGTGGTGGTACCCTTTAAGTGCTGCTTGTAGACAAGTAAAAAGTAGAAATCACATTTTCTAATGATACGGCCGTTGGTGCTTGCTACCAGCAGCACCAAATATAATTCACAATCTGAGAACGGGGGTGTTTGACAAAGATCCTAAGTTAAACTTAACTCTAAGTTGGACCTAACTATTATGGAAAGCCATTTGTAGCCTTGAAATAAAACATATTCAAAAGCAAAAGTGCAAGTATTTTAGACTTTTCATAAACTTTACAGCAAGAAATGAAGTCTCCTTGATGATAGAAAATATTATTTATGAGTTGAATCAATATTGTATCTCTTTTAAGAGAACCTTTTCAACAATTGTTCAAAGAAACTGACAGCTTTAATTATTAAGTCCAACTTAGGATCTTTGTGAAACACCCCCTGACATTTATTTGGTGTCCTTTTAATAGCAAATGTGTAGCTTCAACATTGGTAACAAGTAAGAAGTATACATAACTTTCTTTCACTATCTGTCTATCAGTTTACAAACTGTGCTCTATAGATGTAGACAATGTTTTAAACCGTGGTTTACATAAACCTACTTTGTAAATTCCAGCCAATTTGTGTGTGTAATTCTTGCTGTCTGTAGGTATGCGAAGACAAGCACTGCACCACAAATAACAATGTCTTGTTCTGTGAACATGGCATTTGCTAAACTCGTTGGCTCCATTGTTTATACCACTACAAGGGAGTGTATATGCTGAATATCTAGATGCTGAATAGGCGATGAGTATATTATACTATAACCATCTATAGAACTCATGCATGCACACTAATATAGACGATAGACACTGCCATTCAGTTAAGGCTAAGATAGTGGCACTGTGGCAGTACAACGTATCTCGGCAAATACATATAACATTTTTCCTCGCTAAACAAACCTCATTTTCCTTGTAATTGCCTGCGCAACTATTACAGTTAAAAAGTAAAGTTGATTGTATCCCAATTGTCCATACCTTCCATTCCATGCCATGCTGTTTGCTACCGACCATTTATTCCCTCATTCCCCTTTCAATCTGTTGCTTCTAGGATCAACTACATGTACTTTGGAATACATGTACATAAGTGTTACGTTCCGATATAATTAACACAAAATCAAGCTTATTACTTTATATAATGTTACTAGAGGATCTACCCCGGGGGGGGGGGCACTCGTGTATAATGTAAGATGGGTATGTGCCGCTTAAAAGAACCCCGTTTTCACACCCGATTGCCGCTCTAAAGATACCCGATTTTCAAAAATTGCCGCTCCATAGACCCCCGGAATGACTTGGCAGGTAGTTGAGTAGCCTCAAGTCCATTATTCTTCTTCTAGTCAGCTCCTTGACCACCGGGGGATCTACATGGACCACCAGTCATTTTCTACTTAACAGCTTTTTGCTCCATTTTATTTTGTTATAATCCTAAAGATTTTATAGATCAGTTGCATTACTCTAATTTATGGATTGCAACATCATTTTGCTGTGGTTGTGCATGCACCACACGTTTTTTTTCTCCAGAGTACCAGAATCTGAAACATGGATTCTGTGGTTTTGCCATAATAAACCCCTCATAAAAAATTTATAAATGGGCTTTCCAATACCAAATTCATGTAAAGATCATTGATATTATCCCAGTCAACGGACCCATACTCGCCCACAATTATTACGCATATATGCGATCATTTCAGTAAGCCAAGTGCATGTAATCCCTCCGTGTTACTTTTAATATAATTGAATTCATATATTTGCTTTTTATTTGTAGAAGTATCTTTCTAACAGTGCACTTATTAATTTCTTACTTGCTAGTATTATTTTATAGTTAAAACTTTCTGAAATTTTATTTTTGCTACGATGTAACTGCTTGATAGGTCATACCGTGTATGTATATGGGTTTTAATAATACAATGACAAAGATTGCATGAAAATAAATAATGTAACATATTATGCACTCATTTATGATTATTATGTTGTATCTGAGAATGTAAAATACGTGTATAAAATGAGACAGAAGTATATCTAGATATCAAGATATGATCTGCGTGTACAGAAAAGAATAGCAAATATTGAGATACGTAATTATATGTTTAGATGACTTGTCTGATGTTGTATGAATGAAATAAAAACATAAATGAATAACCCTCTAGATAACACTGTTGGTTGAATGTGTTTTTTTTTTCTTTCTATTTGTGACTGGATATAGCAAAACCCTGCACTTCTCGGCAATTCATGTTTTAAAGAAATGGTCATTTGTGACCGGCTATAGCAAAACCTGGCAAAATGTAGATGTTCATACCATTAGAAAGGCCTCATCACAAGCTTTCATTTGATGCTTTGTTCTAACTAATTGGTCAACAGTTGGCGAAGATATGATTGTTTCAATTTTACAATCATAGTTCCTTGTGAACTTAAAATACCCATTTCTTCGAAACATGAATAAAAATGTTTTGCTATATCCAATCACATTTAATTGGGGTTTATGTGAAATGATTTACTACATATTAACATGAGATAGGAACTTTTTTTACTTACTTTTGTTTGTATAATGCAGTTTATTTATACATTTTGAGTCTTTGACCAATGCATTAGCAATCTTAACCTGTTCACTAGGACGGACTGATTTTGCTACAACATGTATTCTCCATAGACCAAAGCCCAAACATTTTCGGGACCAGTCCTGAACAGGTTAATATTTATACTTCAACTACAGAAATATAGATTTATAAAAAGTAATTATTAAAATATAAATAATGATTTACATACAATACTCGCAATGGAAACAAAGACGACACAATTTCATCACTCGGGCTTTCTTTATATCACTTGGTTTAATTAAACCATTTTATTTTCATAATTCTATATTGAATAAATTCAAGGATTTTGTTGTTTTTTATTATTTGCAACAAATGGCTTGTTTCATGATTCATACATGATACATGGATCAAATGGAAATAAAATTAATCAGATTTACCTCTTCGAGCAAGATTTTTAGGCATAGGCCTACTGATTGGGAAAAAAAAATTGAACAATGATAGAAAGACTTAAAAGAGACTTCTGGGGGAGTGTTGCATGAAGAGCTGCAACCAATCCCCAAGTCAGAAAATGTGCCTAAATGCGCAAATCCAATTGGTTCAAATGCGCATATTTGCTGATTTGCGATTGATCGCATTGAAAACAAATATTTGGGGCTACTTTTCAAGCTTTGCCTGCATGGAAATAGTACTCTAAAATTTGTTTTGCATTGAAATCTATGCAAACTTATATGGGCTCCTTTAGGATTTCTAGGGCTCTATTGGGCATTTAGGGGCTAAATCTCCCTGAACCCCGTAATTTTTTGTTCACTGTATCGGGGTAAAAAACAAAGGAATATATATAGGGCTGGGACCACCAAAATTACTTTGTTATTTAAGAAGGCTCTCTGGGAAAACAGTATAAAGGCAATGAAGAGGGTTACCTGGGTAAATAAAACTACAGTCAACTCTCCCTATTAAGTTGAATTTGCATACGTCGAATTATCGCTTAGAAGTCGAAGGTGTTATACCAGTCCCTTTTCTTTATTTTCTATTGTTTTGACCTTACATATAAGTCAATTTCTTTCTAAGTCGAAGCAATTCATACAGTACCAACGGATTCGACTTGGGCAGAGTTGACTGTAGTAATATAATTTTTATTATCAAAATGATGTCATTGTCATTCTCATCAACATTTGAATAATTTGTTGGCAAGAACATGCATGAATAAACACATAAATCTGTGTTTATCTTCTTATACATTCCTTAGCATTGTGTGTGCACACAAGGTTGCCCTTGGCTGGAATGCTCCCCAGGGAGTAGAACACGTGCACTTTGTGTGCTGGATTGATTGCAGAATGTATCCAATGACCGGGGTAATAATATTAATATTGTAAAGGGCTTAGAGATGATTATCAATCGTGATAGGCGCTATATAAATCGAGGATATTATTATTATTATACCAGTCTCTAAGTACTTTTTTTTTGTACTGGCAAACAAAGTGCCCTGATGTTGCAGCTATGAAGATAAAATGAGTTTGCCAAAATCAAATTTAGTATTCAGTACTACTAAGCTAGTACCATAGGTTTGTTTATGGTTACGTATGCAATATAAACAAAAAACAGTATGCCAAATACATACATGTATGTATTGCTCAAATACAAAGATAATCACCTATCATGCTAAACATGTATCATTCAATGAAAAACACTATAAAACCGTGAGAATCATTCTTAATTTTTTCAAACTTCATCCACAATTAAAGATTGTACAAGAATTGGTAATGCCTCGGATCATAAATAATTCAATAAATAGAATGTATGCATTATATATATTCAGAGGAAGATTTTTGGCAATTTGTTTCACAAACTAGGAATACCTGCACATACATGTACATGCAAGTAAAATGTGAAGATTAGCACCATATACGAGTTTACAGAATGCAAAGTATAGCAGCTGATGAATTTTACGTCAGTTCATCTACAACTTCACATTTATGAAAGGGAATCTGATTGATACAACCAGAAACTTTTGTTGAAGTTTTTCGTCTGCTTTACACTAATAGCTCTTCATATAGCACAGGCCGTGACCTTGATGATGTGGTATGGCAAGATTGGTAGAGCGCTTGCTTTCCCCGAGTTCGAACTCAGAGTATGCCCATCACATTTGTCCTTCAGCAAGACAATTAATCCACATTGCTGCTCTTTACCCAAATTGATAAATGGGGACCCGATAGGAGGTGAAAGCCTTTATGTGAATGATCTTCTCAATGCCCTTGAGCTGCTTGGTAGGAATGCTCCCCAGGGAGTGGAGATGGTGCACACAATGTGTGCTGGTTTGCATTGTATCCTATGACCGGGGTAATGATATCATTACGCGCTTAGAGATGACTATCAATCATATTAGGCGCTACATAAATCAAGTGTTATTATTATTTCAAAATTACAGAGTAACCATTCTACAAGTAAGTATTCAGATTAAGATCTGTAGCGTTTGGCTTTCTTTTGGCAGACGTGAATTTATTAATTATTTTGCATTATTGCCGATTGTCTAACTACAACTCATTGGCCCGAATTCTCATCAGTAGCTCAACTTTAGTCCGGGCTTATAACAAAGAAATTACCAGCAACCAGTTCAACCATTTCACACCTGTGAACTTTCACTAGCCCGGTGATGGTAGTCAGGTGCCACCGGAGATATTTGAATTGATTCTTTTCATTATCCAACAATCCCTCCAGTTTTGCCTAGACATTGGGACAAAGAGTCGCTTGAAATTAAATTCATAGTTTATTCGGTCACCAGTAATATTGCATCCTGGATCATCCAGGACATTGTATAACAGGTGACGATGACAGGAATGTAAAGTTGCCCATTGTCCTGAAGTAAAACTAGAGGAATCGATTGAATAACGAAAAGAAACAATTGAATATCACCAGTGGCACATGACTACCATCAATGGGCTAGTGAAATTTCACGGGTGTGAAACGGTTGCTGGTAATTTCTTTCTTATTAGTTGAGCCACTGATGAGAATTCGGGCCAATGTGATTTACTCTCTTTTTAAAGTTCAAGATGCAGATTTCCTGCAAATTGAGATATCTTTTACATGTAAGTATGCATTATGAGGAGCAGCACTACAAAATAACACCTTTGATTCTCCATGAGTGAGCTGTTGGTTCAACGTGAGTTTCATTCAAACTTCATTCTAGGTCAGGATTCATCTGTAAGTTGCCTACTGATTCATCTATTACGTTCTACCTCTTCTTGGAGAGCCAAATCTTACATAGATCTGGCTTGCGAAAACTTTGTTGACTTTGCTTTCTGAGGAGCAGCACTAGACATTTTATTCCCCATGAGGTACTGGTTTCATTCAAACTTCATTCTAGATCAGCATTCATCTGTAAGTCACTAGAGGATTCAATTTCATGCACAGGTTCTACTTCGTCTTGTGGAGCCGCATCTTGCATCTGTTCTTGCGACATCTTTGCGGCACCCGACGTGTGGTCCTTGTAGATGTGGTTGGTCAGATGCTGGTTGAGCGTGAACTTCTGGTCGCAGTGTGGGCACTTAAAGTTCTTCTCCTTGGTGTGCGTGTACGAGTGCGAGACGAGGCAGTAGTTGCTAGTGAACCCGCGGCCGCAGATGAGGCACACGTATGGGCGGATACCCTTGTGGCGCCGCTCATGCTTCACGAGATTACCCTTGTCCGAGAAAGGCTTGTTGCAGATGGAACAGACAAAGCGCATCTGCTGCACCTTGTGCATGCGACGCTTGTGCGCCGTCATGAAGTGGCGCGTCCGGAAGCCCTTGCTGCAGATGTCGCACTTGACGGGTTTGAGACCCGTGTGCTCCCCCTGGTGGTTCTTGAGGGCATTTGCAGAGGCGAAGGCATTGGGGCAGAGCTGGCACTGGAAGGGGCGGTTCTCGACGTGACGCTTGACGTGCTCGATGTACCTGATCTCGGTGGCGAACACGGACGGACAGTGCGTGCATCTGCAGCAGGGAAAGTGGAAAACAGAAAGAATTAACAAATAAACATGTATTTAACCCTTGTTTCCCAATATTTCAACTAAAGATAAAATACATCTGAAGATTATAAAGCTCATAGTAATATTTTTAGAATGCATTCTGCATGATTATTGACTTAACTTTACAAAAATTCATTATCAGGCTTTGTGCTATTCAAGTGAACTGTTATATTAAAAGATGGTCTCTTGTAATTACTTTTGACAAACCTATCTAAAAAAAGCACATTCACTGGGCTTTCATTATTTCTAAACATTTTAAAATCACATTTTAGGTTAAACTTGTCCAAAACAGTATACAACTTTCTTTCATTATTATACTGACACAGTAACAAGTGATAAAATCAAATATTCAATAGAGCTCTTTTATTATTTCTGTTTCACTTGTCCCAAACCTTAACAACGACGTTTGTTTGCATACCTATAGCGGCACTGCTTGGTGTGTCTCTCCGACTCATGATCCTGCTGGGCCTTGCGTGAGAGGTAGCGCTTGGGACAGAAGTGGCACTTGTACGGGCGCGGTCGGTCATAGTAGTTCACCCTCTTCCCCAGCATGTCCTTGTTAGGACTCAGATTGGGATCGTCGTCCCACCCTCCATCCCCATCCATGATGACCATCTCGGACCCCACCTCGGGTAGTTCCTCCGCGCTGTATGTCTCCTTGCTCCGTCGCCGCTCCCTCCAGAGGCTGCTCCGCGACGGTTTGTACTTCTTCCAGTCCGGGTGGAGCTTCTCGTGCCGGTTGCACTCGCGCTTCTTGACGAACTGCATGCCGCACACCCTGCACTGGTGGTTGTAGCTATGTGAGAGGCGCTCGTGCCGGCTGAGCATGTTCTTGGTGGTGAAGGCGTTGCCGCACGACTCGCACTTGAACGGTTTGGTCTTGTGCGAGGTCATGTGCTTGGCGAGAGTGTTGGAGTTCGAGAACGTCTCCTGGCAAATGGGGCACGTGTGTTCCGTACTGTATTCGTGAAATGTCTCGTGCGCGGCCAACCGCCCCCTCGTCGGGAAGTTCTTCCCGCATGTCGTGCAGATGAAGCGCTCGTTCACTGACCGCAGTCTCGGTGGAAGGACGATCCGCTCCGGCAACGCGACCTTCGGAGAAGTCCTCATCTTGGCAAGCTTTGTAGGCGGCATAGGCCTTGGAGGGGAGATCGCTAAGGGTTCTTTGACAGCTGTCTTCTTGGGTTCCACATTTTCTGCATGATTCTCGACAGGGAAACGAGGCTCCCAGGTCAGGACGGGCTTGAGTTCGTTGGATCGGTCTGGGCAGTGGCTGAGCTTGACGTGCCTGAGAAGGCGCTTTGCAGAGGGTTGCGAATCCTTGCAGCTGCTGCAGGAGAAACCACCAGTTTCTGTAAAGAGTCAAACAAGAAGAAAAAATTTCATGACGATTTAATTAAGAAATTGTCTTGTCTTGAAATCAGCTTCGCTGAATCTTCGAGTCAAACAAGATGGTCAGGGAAGACAAGACCACATGGAAGTCCAGCAAACAATCCTCGCAACTGCTGCAAGAGAAACCACTGGTTTCTGCTACAGTGTCAAACAAGAAGAAGGCAACATTTTAAGGAAGAATTCATTGAGAAACAAATGTAATTAGAACCAAACTAGATGGATCTTCGACTGCGCACAGTAGAAAATGATGCCTACGCCATTACGCGATTTATTTATATCAAGCCCAAATCAACATGTACACTGAATTAATTCTGTCAACTCAATTTTGATGGTACTCCCGTCTTTTAGATCTTGACGTATCACAATTATGAGCTATAAGTGACCTTGACCTTTGCCCTCATGACCCCAAAATCTAATGACTACAATTGCTCCCTAAGATACATTCAAGTATCAAGTTGGATTGAAATCTGATGTACAGTTCTTGAGATTTCCAATCACAAGCTACTTTTATATATGAGCCCTGTGACCTTTGACCTTTGACCTCATGACCACAAAATCTAATCAGTTCATTGGCTCCCCAAGAAACATACATGTACCATGTTTGGTCAGAATCTGTCAATTGGTTCTTGAGATAACGTGATCATGAGCTGTTTCTTGCATATATATAATGAGCTCTGTGACCTTTGATGTTTGACCTCATGACCCCAAAATCTAATCAGTTCATTGGCTTCCCAAGCTACATACATGTACCACGTTTGGTCAGAATCCGTCAATCTGTTCTTTAGATAAAGCGATCAGGAGGTATTTTTGCATATATAATGAGCTCTGTGACCTTTGACCTTTCACCTCATGACCCCAAAATCTAACCAGTTCATCGGCCCCCTAAGTTACATACATGTACCACGTTTGGTCAGAATCTGTCAATCCGTTCTTGAGATAACGCGATCACGAGCTATTTAGGCATATATAATGAGCTCTGGGACCTTTGACCTTTCACCTCATGACCCCAAAATCTAGGAGCAAGTCAAATTTCATAAATGGTCTTGTTTGGTTCCCCAATCAGACAACTTACAAATTGTTCAACTACAAGAGAAAAATGCAATTTCTTTCGTGTAAATCTCACGTAGAATGTGGGCAAGTGATTTTTCTGTATGGGCAAGTGATATTTGAAGATTTATGATTTTATTTGCCCAAACGAGCCAGTAAAGAAAAAAGTTAGTGTGGAGTCTTGTTAAATAAATGTAATACCTGTTTTGACAACCTCACTGAGCTTCATGGTGAAGCCCATGTGGTTGGCATACTCCTCGCTGTAGAAGACCCTCAGTTCGCTACCCGGGTCAATCACCTTTGTGGCCCGGAAGAAGATGTCCCCGTAGCACTGGAACGCCTCCATGTTTTGCTGCTCCTCATTGTTTGCACACTCCACAAAGGCCATCCAATTATTGTGGCTTTTACTTTGGCCGTCTATGTACAGAAATACCTTGCCACGAAGACACACCTGTAAAAGTGGACATAGAAGAAATTTTAATATTTCGACATTGAGTGGCTTACAACTTGAGCTAAGCATTTTTTCAAAGTATCCTATAAAGACAAGGGCCAAAAGACATTAAGGACATTTCCTTATACAACACACATAGATGAACCTAAAATAAATTAAATCCTCAAATCAAAAAATAAACTAGCAAGACTAGCAAGACCTCTGAAGTGAAATAAATTCAAAGTATTTTGAGAAAGGTACTAAGATTTTATCAAAAGAGGATTTCAAATTCATTTAGGAAACTGACACATTAATGCAAGAGAAGAAAATTTGCCTTGAATAAGTACACTGTACCTCCCAAGTTGAGTCTTTGACACTTCCCACCGCTTCGTCTACCAGCTTGCCATTAAAAGGTCCAAACTTGGTCCCCTTCTGCAGGCTTCTTTCATTCCTCACTCCCGCTATCCTCTTGCCATCAGCAGAATACTTGAATGACAGTCCAATGGGCAGATCTGGCTTCCAAATGTCAGGAACTATCGCAGGAACAAATGATGCTGTGGATTTCGGCCCCAGCAAGCTGTTGTTTGTTGCTGCCAAGGCGAGGCGAACGGCCCGTTTCTTTGGAGTGTCTACTTCGGTGATAGGTGCTGGCAGCTGCACTATCCGCTGCACCGATTGCGTTTGAGAATTCACCGTGACGGGTTGAGCGCCCTCCATTTCCCCACCACCTCCGATGGTGACGGTGACGACTTCTTCAGACGGATCTTCGCTTTCTGTCCTATGAGCATCTGGGGAGTCTGGTGAGACAAACGACTGGCTGCTACTGCTCACTGCATCCAGATTGATGCCAGCAGACTGGTCTGGACCGGTCTGTGCCGGTCCAAACCCACCATGACTCGATGGGTCCAGCTGCCCTGGTAACTGAGGGTGGGAGTGCTCTGAGAACTGGTTGGGGTGGATGCGGTGAAGTGGGCTGGTTATTACTTGTCCACTGCCTGAAAAAGAAAATGGTAAATAAAGCATTAATGAGCTATGAAGTCAGTGATTGAGTGGTTAATATAGTGAATGGATAAGTGAACAATTTATCAAATGAATGAATGAGAGCAAGAGAGCAAGTAAGTGGGTGATCGATTGGATGGATGGATGGAAGGATGGATGGATGGATCATGGATGGATGGATGGATGGATGGATGGATGGATGGATGGATGGATGGATGGATGGATGGATGGATGGATGGATGGATGGATGGATGGATGGATGGATGGATGGATGGATGGATTGATTGATTGATTGATGGATTGTTTGATTGATGGACGGATGGATGAGAGACTGACTGACTGACCAGTCGGTCGGTCGGACGGTCGGTCGGTCGATTGATTGATTGATTTGAGCTGCAACCAATTAATTGTCGTCTGGCCAACTGCTTTGAGAGGATGAGACATGTTATAGCCACAATGTGCAATTTCAACCTCCTACATTGTAACAGTATTATCAGCAATGTTGATTGTGGTCACTACCCAGTAGGAAGAAGACTAGGTATAACTCACCAGGAATCAACTGCTGCAGTACAGCTGGCCCGCTGTGCCTGCCCCCATACTCCTCCCTTGCCTGATCAGCCAGCATGAAGGCCGCCTGGGAGTGGTGCAACTGATGCTGCGCCTGCAGGTGTGGCGGCAACAGAGCCTGGTGGTGTGACAACTGGTGGGCATACTGTGGCAGCAACTGCTGTTGTTGAGACAGCTGGTGTTGCTGCTGATGTTGCTGTTGCTGTTGTGTTTGCTGATGTCTTTCATTGCTGTAGTAACCTTGCCTGTCCCTGAAGCTAGAATCCATCTGAAGAGATCATTTAAGAGAAGGTATTTGATAGTACATGTATTTAGATGACGCCGATAAACCAGCAGCTCCAGTTGGTATTTTGTAACAAAATGTATTCTTAGGTTCCATGTATTCAGTCAATAATGAGCATGCCCCCTCCCAGATCGACAAATCTATCATTCTCATGGCCTCTTTTACATTTAATTGCAGTCTATGGCTGACAAAAAGACGATTTTTCACAACACGTGCAAACACAAATTTTACGCGGGGTGCCGGTTTAAAAGAAGTGCCGATGACGTAGTACACACGGTATGGACTTGATGGAGTTGTCCACAACTTTGCCAGAGAAAGAGTGCATTGCCAATTTGAGTCACTCACTCATAGACATTAAGACAAAGAGCCATGGATGGCACAGTCCAGACTAGATCAACAAATCTAGCGCTTTCATGGCCTCTTTGAGTTTGACATTATTAGTAATAGTATTACTGAAATATTTTACTGTCGGCCTTCTAGCTAGTTAGATTAGAAGGCCGACAGTAAAATATTCAGTGTCAAGACAAAGAGGCCATATGAACAACATGCCTGGTCATGAAAGCGCTAGATTTGTCGATCTAAGCACGTATGTAGAACTATACCTCCCATCCCGCGCATGCGCGTTACGTTCAAACCAGCTCGCGATCCGATCGGACTCATTTGCATAAAGCCAACCCATGCTGCAGCTAAAGGCGCCTTCTGATTGGCTTTCGCATGCTGCCATAGACTCAACGTTATACCATTTGTATGCGAGGAGAAAGCTGTCGATGGCCCCTACATTCTGATACCAAACTCGTGATATTCCAGTCAAATCTCGATTTTTGACGAATTTTTTTGCACCATTCGAAAGCTGAGATATTCTTCCTACTAATTGGCTTCTCAGCAGTTTGGTAAGTTCTCATTTTCGTTATATTTGACTTATAAATTCGCGAGTTGTATTGAATGATTCTTTGATTTTTCTATTGTCTGTGTGTACCGATGATTAGTGTGCGACACCTACGGGTGAGATTCGACACGTGTATAATGTATGGAATGTCAGTGAGTTTTGGTCACCGTTTTTGCTTGGCACGGATGAAGATTGACAGATGGGGCGTGGCTTCGCGCAAGAGCCGAAGCCAGGCATAGCGCTCTGCATGTATTAGACCCGAGCAGTAGAGCAAGGCTCCGCCCACAAGTCCAATTTCGGTGAAACATCACTGCGCTCTCTGCTAGAGCTAGACTGAGCCCAGTCAGGGAGAGAGCGCTCTGACGTTTGACTGGAGATTGGGAGCTCGCTAACTCACTGTACAACGCTAAGTGCGATAAGTTCTACGTGCTAAACTAAGTCCAGACTAGTCTGCTAGTACCACCAGCGGGACCACATGTAGCTAGTGCAATACCAATGTACGACAGTGTTTTGAATTTTTTGCCCGACACGGTCCGAAATTTAAATCACCGATTACGGGTATTTTTTCAATTTGTCACGCTTTCTTTTTCAGTCCTAAGTTACCTTAACTATATTGATTTAGGATTGTCTTATATTATGAGAAGAAAAAAGAAGATTTCATACCTTTTTTTGAAATTCCTTGTCCCGAAAGCTCGTCTCTCGCACACATTCGTAATCCAGTTCACATGGCACTGCTCTATATCGTGTGACCTTCATAGAACGCACAGAAACACCTTCCTCGTCTTGAGGGGGTACTCTTATAATGTGATATATTTCAAGTGGGTGAGGACAAACAGTCAAAGAGAACCCTGGCTGGTTTTTCGGACTAGTTAATATATGCACGTGACATCGGGTGACCCGTTGTCCATATCAACACTAAATAATGGCATGAATGCCAAAGGACGCGATTTTATGATGATTCTTGCCGGGATAGTCTCCTTTCCATGATTTTGTAATAAAATTTTTTTTGGCTTTCATTTGAACATGTTTAGTGGGCATACTGTGGTATAAAGATACTATAGGGGTGTCTCTTTTTAATGTTCATCATGTTTGGTTGCAGGGGCTGCAGAACCGGTGGGGGGGGGGGGGGGGGGGGGGGGAGGTTGGAAGTAAAATGTGGTCACTTTCAAAAGATCCTTGAAGTTGAAGGGCCGGGTTGGGGGCTCTTCATAAAAAACATATTTGGGGTGAATTTACAAGTATTTGTTATTATTTTTAGCATAATTTATTGTATTAATTTGTAATTTTGTCATCTATTTATATTATGTACTATTTATTTTGTATTGTTTATCGATCTATTTAGTTGATTTGTTTATTTTTTTTTTAAAGTTATTTTTGTCATTTGCTTTATTTCATCTATAGGCTATATATTTTTTGTAATTTTTTTATTTCGTTCATTTATTTTTATTAATTTATCTATTTCATATTTCTAAACATTTTGTATTGTATTAAATACTATTTATTTATTTGTTTAATGTTATTTTATATAGGGAGGCTTAGCCCAATTTATTTGTTGATTTGTGTTTGTGCGTGTGCATGTGTGTGTGTGTGTGTGTGTGTGTGTGTGTGTGTGTGTGTGTGTGTGTGTGTGTGTGTGTGTGTGTGTGTGTGTGTGTGTGGCATGTGGTCAGTATATTCAAAGATCAGCTGTTTATGTCAACCAGCCATGATCTTATCATCACACTCACAGAAAATAAAAGACATTGACAATCAAATTTGCACCTCATAACCTTGCTAAATAACTTATTATTTCTTGTTGTTCTTTTTTTTTTTTTTGAGGGGGGGGGGGTCAGTGGGTGGTTGATGGGGGTCACCACCCCCATCCCCCCCCCCCCCCCCCCTCGTAGCCATGGGGATTTGAGGTTTCATAAAAAAAAAATTAAATGAGGGGGGGGGGGGGGGTGGTCAGGGGGGTCGCGCCCGCTACCACCCCCCCCCCCCTCCCAATCCCCATAGCCAAAGGGATTTGAGGTTTCATTTTTTAATGGGGGGGAGGGGGGGTGGTCGGGGGGGGGGGGTCGCCCCCTACCACCCCCCCCCCCCCTCCCGGTAGCCAAAGGTGATTTGAGGTTTCATAAAAATGAAACAAATGGGGGGGGGGGGGGTGGTCAGGGGGTCGCCCCCCCACCACCCCACCATAGCCAAGGGGATTTGAGGTTACTTAAAACAAACAAAAATGAGGGGGGGGGGGGTGGTCGGTGGGGTCGCGCCCCCTACCACACCCCCCCCCCCCCCCCCCCACCCCCCCCCCCCCCCCCCCCCCCCCCCCCCCCCCCCCATTGCTGAGATGATGGGAGGAATAACATTGAAATTGAATAGAAATTGGGGTGTGGATAGCGGTTGGCCCACCTTACCCCCCATAAGATCAATTTTCTCCTTTTTTTTTTGGGGGGGGGGGGGGGGTCAATTCCATGACTATGAAGAAAGGAGGGGTTTCCAAAACACAATTTATTCGAGGGGGACCCTAAACTCAAACACAATTTTGTTTGGGTATAACATGGCAGTGCCAGTTTGGCAAGAAGACTAGATAGGATTATGTTGCTAAACAACACACACAAAAGAAATAACAGTCTATTCATCGGTTTTCAAGAATGTTGTCTGCTACTGTAATGAAAAATCCACTCTTCAAGATTATTTCCTTTTAAATTGTCTTTATTTCATAAAATCTTCGTGTTTTTTTGTGCTGTTGGGACAAAATGGTATTCTTATTAATAAAACACAATTTAAGTACAGATTTAAGTAAAGATTTAAGGAATGATGTTCAAACTAGAAACAACATCACAATAGTATACGGGTTGGCCATATGTGTAACATACAAAGTATTTTACACATAAGTATAGGTATGGCTATAACCAGATTTAGTGGCTATGGTTAGATTTAGTGGCTATATTAGTTAGATTTATTGGGCAGTACGAAAATTGAAGTTAGCGACCAAAATTCTCTAAGCCTACTAAAGTATAGTTTTGCCCATAGAAGTATGACTCCAACACTGCCGTTGTAGAACTAGAAGGTAAACTGTATCGCGCGCAGTGACCGTACCCTGTACATTTTGTACATAAAACAATGGCGGGCTGACGGTCTTGTTTATGAGCAGTATTGAACGGAGGAAGTTCGTCACAAAACTGCATTGTGGGAAATAATATGACGAAACAATAGGAATGTGCGTAAGGCGCGCACTTTACCAAGCGCACTCACACTGTACATTTTCTATGGCAAAGATGTCATAAGCGCGTACACTTGTGATTTTGCGCGCGATGATTTGTAAACAATTTTTGCCCTTGGCTGAGACAGTGATCCGTGTATGAAGGGCGACTCTAATGCAAATATTGAGCATTCATAAACAGTATTTAACACAAAATGTAACTAAAAAAGTGGTCTTATTGATGGAGTAGAAAAGGGCAACACAAATTGATTACGCTAGATAAAGAGGTGGTGAATATTTTAGTGCTGTAACATGACCTTGATGATCGGATCGTTTGATCGGATCGGCAAAATTTTATCGATCTTCGAAATCGGATCGATGATCGGGATCGGATGATCGGCTATTAAAAACGGCTTTTACAAAATTACTCACGCCGATTTTGAGCTTAGTCCCATGTGATTAATTTGGCGTAACCTTTCAGAAACACATGGGACTAAGCTCAAAATCGGCGCGAATAATTTTGTAAAAGGAGAGGTAATCAGTTTTAAATGAAAGCATACCCATACAAGATTACCTTGGGCTTATTAATTTTTTTGGATCATTTTCCAAAGAAAAAAAAAAGATTTTTTTTTTTTTTTTTTTTTTTTTTTTTTTTTTTTTTTTTGCCGATCCGATCTTCCGATTTTTTCTGCATGATCGGAATCGGCAAAAACGGTCCGATCATGTATGATCGGATCGTGATCGGCATGCCGATCCGATGATCGGTTACAGCACTAGAATATTTCACCGCTCAATGGGATGTATTTTATTATTAAATTCCAGATCAATTCGAAATACACAGCCTGTCATACTTTTGATGACGTTTTGTGACGTAGCTAAACTGCTTCTAATCGCATACATGCCTTAAAGGGATAGTTGAGTTCTGGTAAGGAGAGTACAGTTGAGTTCTGGTAAGGAGAGTACAGTGAAACTGAATTTTAGTAACCAAAACGTGCATCATTACATTACAAACTAATAGTTATAACTAGAAAGGAACACAAAATTACAAATGACGTAGTAAAGATCATGTTATCATTCAAAAAGAGCCGTTAAAACGTAAGAGGGCGCTCTCTAAACACTCATCGGTTTCAACCATTTAAAATAAAATATTGTGCATGTGATGCTTTGTTGAAATAGTGATTAGATAGAGAAATAACCAACAACTATTTAAATACCTATTTTGTAACTTTTTGAAAGAGGAAGCATTTTTTGAATTTTTAAACGGCTGGTTCAAAATTCTCTAATAAACCCGGGCCCCGGGTTTATTACAAAATGTTATGGATATTTCAGCCGTTTCTGAACCGATTTTGATCAAACAAAGATGATTTTATTGTTTAAATATTATGCTCTTTCAAATTTTACACTCAGTTTTTCATTACCTCACAAACCAATTAAGTAGTCTAGCGCCCTCTCTACCAAAACTCAACTTTCCCTTTAACTAATGCTGTTATCCGATCCGGATCCGATCCGAGATCCCGGCGGTAATGGCTTCCGAGCCGATTCCGAGACGGATCCGAGAAATATTTTTTCTCGGTAGAAAATATCGGAAGATTTTGCCGACCCATTTTCTCCAGTGATAATTGAACATGTGTATGTTTGACAGTCCATTAAGTAGTGTAATTTAAATAAGAAATGGGGAAATCAATATTGTTTACTTTATGAGTGGTTATTTTGGAGACATTCATGGTTCGTCAGTTCGTTTTGCAGTCGAAAATTGAACAGGATGCGCGAAATTGCTAGTCATTTGAACGATGTTGTGGACGGATGTGCAATCAAAGTTACGCCGATACTCGAGGGGAGACGTCTGTTGGATGTCTGTATGATCTAGCTAATAAGCCATTGCATTCAAAATGTGGCTCTGAATACGTTTTATTGTCATTTGCACATTTAAAAATGTTCTGATATTCTACTTACATGATTTCTTGGCGTTTGATAGCTGGGCGGAAACAAAAATATGCCCCTAAACAATGAAAACAATTGCGCAAAATATCGATAAAAAATTACTACACCGCTCCCGTTTGCTTGTATAATTGCGTGTGCAGATATAGATCCGCCGCCGGGAATTCCCCAATTTTCGGCGGATGGATCTCGCGTAAGAAAAAACGTTCACCATAACACACGCAAAGTAATACGACCAAATTAACGCCTAATAACTTGTTGCATGTGCATGCAAGCTATAGCTAGCTAACTCATTGGAGTTCTCTCGAGGCCTAGCCGTCCGTAATCCGATTTTTTTCTTTGGAAATATATCGATAATTCAGCAGTTTTGTCTTTGATTTGGGGGGTTATTTTGTATTCTGTTCGGCTTTCAGATGCCATGTTATCATGTAAGTAGATTACCAGAATTGTGTGGTTCCCTAAAAGGGTAATTATAGCTGATTTTTGAGGGCAGTGGCCCGGCAGTGGCTCACAAGCGCGGTTTTCCACGCGATTGGCGGGTTGAGTTTCTGTGAAACGTGTGGTGCGATGCCGAACAAACCATCGAAAAAATACTTTTCTTGCGAAACTCTGAATAATCTGAATATTATTTTTCCGTAAAAATTGATATGTACATGCCTCGAAACGTCATTATTATTAATATTTTTGCCATATAAAACAAGAAAGATGAGTCTACAACGCTGCATTTTTTCAGAGCAAATTGCAATATTTTTTTTCTCCGAGATCCGATCCGATCCGAGATCTCGTTAGCGATATAGAATTCTAACGATCCGAGAACGGGCCGGGATTTTTTGTTTACCTAACAGCATTACCTTTAACCATCATGGCGGCTGAGTTTACCCCCCCTGGTTTTGCCGCCTCTTTTAGTACATTTACTGCACAGGTGTAGATCAAGGTGGGGGATGAGGGATATATCACATCTACAAAGTACATGGTCCACTCGGGTGGACCATTTACACGCATATACGCTAATACACAGGAGATTAGCATACTGCCCATTCGTACACTGTACTGATCATCAGTTGAATGCTATGTGTTACTGTTAGGACGCATCGGTAAGGAAAACAGACAGGAATCAATCATTTTTTTCTACATTTTGCGGTCTTCAAAATAACAGAGTCGGTAATTATTATCAAAGTATATGAATTGTGGATCACATATATATAATATAAACAAAAGTTTTTTTGCATTTGCTGGTAAATTGAAGGAGAAATCGGCCGACCAAAATTGTTTTCGTTTTGGATAATGCAGCAGGCGGAAGAGGTTGATCTCCACACAACGCTATTGTAATGTACCTAGGTGTGGGATATATCCCCCTTTTTGGGTGCGGGGGGGGGGGGGCATGTACAAGCATCCCCCACTTTTTTTAAAGTTAAATCTTTTTAAAATGCATTTAATGATAATAATAATAATAATAGTAATGACCATACAGTGATACTTTTATACAAATAGTGCATGGTTTGGAGTTGAATATAACAGATCGAATAGACAACGATACATTTTTAATTTCTCGAGAGCGATTATATTGCATCGAGGCCGCAGGCCGAGTGCCATATAATCGCACAAGAGAAATTAAAAATGTAGAGGTGTCTATTGGGCCATTCTTGGTCACGTGTGTGACCCAAAACATGACAAATTTTGAAATGGGATGCTTATATTTCAGTAAGTATGAGACTATAATGATTTTTACTTCATATGTGACTTGAATATGTTGTAGTCTTTCAAACTTAACACAAAAGATTTTATAAGGATTACGTAACTCAATGTCAGAGGTCAAATGGCATGGGTCACGTGTGTGACTTCGCACGGAGCGCTTTTTTCATAACTAAATTTCATTTGGAAAATTCTTTAAAAATATGAATAGCTATAATGTTCATCTTATTACCAGAGAAGTACTATACATTTGTAAGTACAAGAGTAGCAATGAATGAGAATTATATCAAACCGTTGTTTTTTATAGTACTTAATTATGTGGCAACGTCTGGTCACGTGTGTGACATTTTGGGGTGGTCACGTGTGTGACATGTACAATATGAATGGAAAAATGGGAATTTTATAATATCGGGTTTAGAAAAGAATGAAAGGTTGAATTTTTACAAAGTTGGTATCAACCTGTACAGGAAAGTGAGAAGAATGAGCTTGCTAATTATCCTTTTGATATCTTGATTATTTTCTGAATTATGATTACTAGAAAAATATTGAAATATGTAAATTTATGCAAATGAGTAAAAAAGTTTCATTTTAAACTTCAAATCATGTATTTCATGAAACTTTACACATGGATCATTCCAAAAATGGAACAAAACTACAGAAAAATAAAACTTCAATTTTTCCGAAAAAGTTTCACTTTTCAAAGAATGGCCCTATTATGGAATATTTAACGACAGGAATCGTGTACTAATTGTTATATAAGATGATGACACTCAGGAGCTGATATAGATTTCCATTAATCCAAGACCACGTCATGACAAGTGACATAATGAAGAAGAATGATGGGTACTCACCAAACTAGTAGGCCTATGCTGAATCAGCCAATCATTGAAATTTGTCCTCAAATATTTTATCGCTGACACGGTCTTCTTGAAAACACTTTATAAATGTAATTTAAAATGTAAAATAATAGGCCTAGTCTAAATGTTGTTATTGCTGACCGCTTTGCGTAATAGCTCCCGCCCGTTGCCCCCGGGGGGGGGGGTACTCAGATTATAGTCAGACGGGGGTGTGCGGCTGAGACCTCCAAACCCATACCCACATCTAAGGGTCCTTTTGCGAAAAATGAACCCATGTCTAAGGATTTTTTTTCGCCTGCGGCGCATGTTTTGGGTGTATTTCCCGCAATTTTTGTGGTTTTAAGTTAGCGAGCGTAGCGAGCTTGAAAATTTTTGCAATTTCACATCGGCAAATCCCAAAATCCCGAATATAAAAGGGGAAATATGAAAAAAGGGACCCATGTCTAAGGATTTTTTTGATGAAAAGGGGACCCATGTCTAAGGATCTTTCTTGAAAAAGTCACCCTTCCCAGCGGCACATCCCCGTATACCCAATATACGTGAGTACCCCCCCCCCCCCCCCCGGCTTTAAAATAATGATTAAATAGAGATATCATCAACAACTATTTAAAAACCTCTTTTGAAATTTTTTGAAAGAAGTGTGTATTTTTTTTAAAAGTCAAGATATCGCCTGGCCAGCTGGCCAGACAATAAATAAATAAAATAGTTTGAAATCAAATTTTACAAACTATGAAAACATTCGAAAGGGAATGATTCTCATTTCACATGTTTTATTCAATGAACTTTCAAATGGAATTAAAACCAACCAATTTAATGTCAAGGGGCATTTTAGGAACTACCAATACTCAAGTGTACCTTTAAACACCAATTTAAAGAATGTCTCCACGTGGGAGCACATCTACTGCAAATGGTCCTGGTAGGAAAGCAATGTACATGTTTAAGTAAAAAAAAAAAAGTGTGTATTATCTTGTTTTTATATCCTTTTTACCAAAATTATTTATTTGGTAGTAATTATAATGTAAAACAATAGGAGAAAGAGGTTCAGTGATAAAGAGAATCAATATAGGTAAATATTGAAAATATTGTATTGAAAACAACAAAATTTGTACCAGCCAAAGTCACCCAGACACCCGGAGCGACTGTTGTCTGTTGCCAGTCTTTGTCCCCCAAAATATAGAAAAATCTAAATCAAGAAGGGAAGAATGAATATGCGGCATTCTCTTCGCAGACGTGCCCACGACTTGTCATGCATGACTGAAAGAACCGATGCGCTATACAAATTACACTGAGCATGTGTTCTTTTGGTCATGCTTACCAAGTCATGGGCACATCTGCAAAGAGAATGCCGAATATATGCAGTGGAGAGGCCTTTACTAGTTCACCCTTATAAATGGAAGAAATGCAAACAAACTTTCTTTTATGTGATCCACATTTTATATAATTTGATAATAATTACTGACTGCTGTTTTGAAGACCGCAAAATGTAGGGGAAAAAAGATTATTTCCTGTCCGTTTTCCGTAGCAATGCGTCCTAAAACACAGCGTTCAACTGTTGAACGCAACAGTGTACGAATGGCCGGTATATGCTTATCCAATGCTCGAAATTAACGTTTTTGGTTGCTGGCCCGATCGGGCAAGTAAAATAAGTATTTTTCCACAATTGGTGGCCCAAAACCAAATTTTGTTGGCCCCAAACAACAAAGAAAAACAAAAGAAAAAATTAGAAATTTCATAGCACATTCATAACTGTAGAAAAGTAGAAAATTCACTGTTATTATACAAATTTGACCTCAACATTATGTGTAAATGTCATGTGAAAACCTCAGAAAAATAACATGTTTTTATATTGTGGTGTTTTATGCTAAAAATTGTAAGTCAAATGGCGGATTCTTTGTAAACATCGGCTGCAAACATTGACAAGTCACCATCATACTGTATCCGATTTTGAATACGGCGAACATGATTTGTTGAGTTTTACATGCATAACACAATGCTAGAAATTAACCTTGGTCAGGCATGTAAAAACAAGATTGTTCAACTTTGAGTGGCCCAAAACCTAAGTCTGGTGGCCCCAAACAAAGAAAATCATAACAAATTATGTTAAATTTGGTTGCCCGAATGGGCCAGTAGAATTTAGGATCAATGAAATTTGGTGGTCCAGAGTTAATTTTTAGTGGCCCCGGGCCAGCGGGCCTATGCTAATTTCGAGCATTGGCTTATCCAAGTACTGACAGTTGGCTTTAAGTTTGGTAGCCACACCCACATTGGCCAAAAACATGAAGAAAGAAAGCACTTCAGTGCTAAATCCGTCTGGCACTGGCAGATCAGGCTAAAATTTGACATTTTGGATTTTGAAGACTCAATTACCTCAACCACCAAATTTGAGTGAATTTGAAGATGTTGCAATGAAAATCAATTGGGTGATTTGACATGGAACAACACAATATGCATTGCCAGAGGTTTCCAAGGTGGTAACCAAGCTGAAATATTGTTAAAACATATTTAGAACATGATTGAAAAATATTAACAATAATAATTTTTCCCCTGCTGGAGAACTATTTGGGAGTGCTTCATTTAGTAGGATTTATTTATAATTATAGTTGCTAAATTTAGAAAAACTCGACACGTTTTGAGCACTGCGAACTTGAGTTTGGAAAAGGGTAATCATCCATGAATAGTTCACACACATATTCATTCTTTTTATCCATTGTGTTTCATCTGAACTTTTGTTGAACTGCAGGTGCACTTTGAGAGGGCATTATAATTATTACCACTTACCAGGGATAATAGTGGAACATATTTTTATGCCTCCGCAACGAAGTAGCCGGAGGCATTATGTTTTCGGGTTGTCCGTCTGTCCGTACGTATGTCCGTACGTCCCGTTCTTGTGATCCCGTTATCTCAAGAACTGATTGACGGATTCTGACCAAACTTGGTACATGTATGTATCTTGGGAAGCCGATGAACCAATTAGATTTTGGGGTCATAAGGTCAAAGGTCACAGGGCTCATTATATGCAAAATAGCTTGTGATCGCGTTATCTCAAGAACTGATTGACGGATTCTGACCAAATTTGGTACATGTATGTATCTTGGGAAGCCGATGAACCGATTAGATTTTGGGGTCATAAGGTCAAAGGTCAAAGGGCTCATTATATGCAAAATAGCTTGTGATCGCGTTATCTCAAGAACTGATTGACGGATTCTGACCAAATTTGGTACATGTATGTATCTTGGGGAGCCGATGAACTGATTAGATTTTGGGGTCAAAGGTCACAGGGCTCATTTTATGCAAAAATAGCTTGTGATCGCGTTATCTCAAGAACCGATTGACAGATTCTGACCAAACTTGGTACATTTGTGTATCTTGGGGAGCTGATGAACTGAAAAGATTTTGTGGTCATGAGGTCAAAGGTCACAAGGCTCATTGTATGCAAAAATAGCTCGTGATGGCGTTATCTCAAGAACCGATTGACGGATTCTGACTAAACTTGGTACATCTTGGGAAGCCGATGAACTGATTCGATTTTGGGGTCGTGAGGTCAAAGGTCACAGGGCCATTATGCAAAAATAGCTTGTAATTGGAAATCTCAAGAACTGAATGTCAGATTTCAATCCAACTTGGTACCTGAATGTATCTTCTAAAGGGAGGAATTGTAGTCATTAGATTTTGGGGTCATGAGGTCAAGGTCACAGGACTCATGTAAAAATAGCTTGTAATTGCAATATCTCAAGAACCAGTTGACCAATAACCGTCAAACGTGCTACCTATAATTTGAATTTTGGGGAGCTAATAAACTAATACAATGTTGAGGTCAAAGGTCAAGGTCACTTATATATAGCTCATATTTGTGATATGTGAAGATCTGATAGACAGACTACCATCAAAATTTAGTTGACAGAATTAATTCAGTGCATGTTAATTTGGGCTTGATATATAATCGCGCAATGGTGGAGGCATCATTTTCAACTGCGTGCAGTCAAAGATCCATCTAGTTTTTCTATTTTGTATAAGACTACGATATTCATTTGTATATCTTTCAGATGTTTTTAGTACAATATAGGTGATGATGATCTTACTCCAACATTAGTACTTAGATTAACTATTTAATTTATACTCATTTTTTTTCAGCAATAAATATACTGTAAAAACATATACTGTCTGGTTCTATAATTTCAAGTAATAAATATACTGTAACAAAAATATACTGTCTGGTTCTATAATTTCCCTTATAGCTTTTGTGTGTGAGTACTGTTTAGTATTTAGACTTGGATTATAGAAAAATATAGTAAGTTAAAGGGGTATTTCACTCGAGAAATGTTATGTTTGCTTTGAAGGAAGAGGCTCTTGCATGAGGTGTGAACCATGAGCTATACAAATCTGAGCAAGAAAAGTAGAGCAACAAAAACGTTAGACACTTTGCAGTTTGCACTTTGTTAGAGGGATCTAGTAACTTTGTTGACATGTACATGCAAAGTGATGAATGGTTGATTTGCTGTGATTTAATATGACCACTGAGTACTGTAAAGAAGTGACAAAATGCCGCACCGCATTTATGACAATAAATCATCTTCTAAAATACAGCAAATTCATAAATCTATTACAGTTTTAGCATTTCTGACATGTTTTTTACAGAAATGTGGTAACATACTGTTCAGATAAATGACCGCAGTGGCTGATCGTTTCTTCATCACACTTTGGCAAATTTGATAGTCATAGCGCCGCTATTTTTTGCTATTTCCAGCCTACTAGTGTCATTCGTTTACAACTTGCCGATTATCATTGTGTACATGCAATGAAGCAATGACTCTGATACAATTTAATTTTCTATTCGTAGTTCAACTTCATGTGCTTGCGCAGCAGCGAAAAACGCGTACATGTATACAGGGTGCATGCAGAGGTAGCAAATCCCCAAGTAAACAGCCTTAGATTCATTTTCCATCTTGTAGATTGAATCTCTCAATTTGAAGTTTACAGATTATGTCTCAATGCAATCTTCAATAAGGCACTTCTCACAAAACGCAATTTATCTTTTGTGTGATTCTTCATGTGCATTGCATGTGTACATGCATCGTATTATGTTCCCAAATTCATGCTCCCCTCCTCATGCTCACCGTGCATTATCAGCTACTTTGTGTTAATGGATTCCATTTACTAAAACGTAATAGATCAAAACTTCTCTTTTTGATTTGAGATCAATGGTCACCTAAATTGTTAAAAAAGTTAATAGCTATGTTTAATTACCATGCATGTTGCACAGATAATAGCACCTATTTACTGGCCTAGATCAAAACACATGGCCAGTAGTGCTGAGTCAAAATGTTTGAACATTTATTTGTAAAAATTCAACTATTAAAGGGATCTATTTTTAACTTTGTTGACATGTGCAAAAAGTGATGAATTGTTGATACAATGTGTAGAATGGTTATTTTGACATTTGGTTTCCGTAGTAATTTGCCTAAGTTGTTTTCTAAGTTTTCCATAATATGGAAATGGTATCTCCCATTTGTCACCATCACCCTGCGTTCCATCTTCAACTCTCTCTACATCTGTGTGCATCCTATTCAGTTGATCGCTGCTCAGTTATTTCTGTCATCCATTCATGTCCACTGTACACATATGTGCACGCCAGAAAAACTATGCATGCTGCCATTGTAAACAAATATGAATATGATATTACTTGATCATTTGATGGTCCTCTTTCACATGATGTACAATTTTTGTTCAATACGATATTTGGTTATGATTTGAATACATTTTAGGGTTCATGAGGTCAAAGGTCAAGGTCACAGGACTCAATATATGTGAAAAATGCCTCTTTCTCGCGATATCTCAAAAAACGGTTGACGGATCAATTTCTAACTTGGTACGAGTGTACACATCTGGGTGGCAATGATCGGATTCGATTTAGGGGTCATGAGGTCAAAGGTCAAGGTCACAGGACACAATATATATATGCAAAAATGGCTTGTAATGGCAAAATTTCAAGAACTGAATATCAGATTTCAATCAAACTTGGTACCTGAATGTATCATAAAGAGTCAACGTAGCCATAAAATATTGGGATCATGAGGTTGAGGTCAAGGTCACATGACTCTACATGCAAAAAAGCTTGTAATGGCAAAATCTCAAGAACTAAATGTCAGATTTCAATCTCACTTGGTACCTGAATGTTTCGGGAGCCAATGTATAGCCATCAAAGTTTGGGGTCATATGGTCAAGGTCACAGAACTTGAAATATATGAGAAAAAAAATTAATTCAGGATATTAAAATCACGTGATAGCGGAGGCATAATTTTCGACTGCGCGCAGTCGAAAATCCATCTAGTTTTCTTCTTTTTCTAGATATAAAATTAACGATTCCCGTTAGAAGCAGCTGAAGCAACATTTGAGCGCGACTCTATTGTGAGTTTTGCCTTGTCTAGTGGTGTAGCTATCCTTTGCCGTTGTTTGTTACGCATTTTCCAGCATGAATCTAAATCAATGAGTGTGCGGAACTCACTCAAGCCGTCATAAATTTAAAGCAACAAACTCTGTCATTTATTTCTTATCAGATTATGAAATTACATTTAACCGTGTGAAAGAGATAAAAGACAAGTTTAAAGGGAATAGCTGAAGTTTGGTATAGAGGGCGCTACACAAAATATTTTTTTGAATAATAAGAGGCTTTTTACTTTGTCGTTTGTAATTTTGTATTTATTTCGAGCAAGGTGGAGTTATAACTACACTGGGCTCAAAAAGAAACTTATAATTTTTCACATGATCATATCTTAAAATCCTCTCCATCAAAATTAACCAAAATGACGCACAGGATTACTTAAATACTCTGCTCTAAACACATGTCAGTAAAAGCAGTTGCCCACTTGACACAACCGCAAAAAGCACTGACATGGAACAACTTCCGAGACCAAATGTCACAGTATTAGGGACAATCCGCCTGTTAATGCACACGTTCAGCGCAGCTCTACAGGTAGCCTTTAGTCAAGGCTCTATATGGCTTGGATATTCTCTATGCGATCGCGAGCTAGCTATCTGTGAGAGAGCTATACGGCACAGGGTCAGCGAGTGGGACTAACTGGCTCCCATATATAGCCTTTAGTCACTCGACTATTAATGAGAAGGCATTACTAATTCATGAGGTGAAATCCTCAACCAATCAGATCGCTAAATTTGCCTGATCGGTGGCGTGTTCCATCGTGTATTAATGGGGTTTATTTAGTATCAGACATTAATATTATCATAACTATCATAATAATAAAATATGAGATACATTACAATAAAAACTAAAGCATAGAAATACCTTTTTGCATCATTATGTAATCTCAACTCTTTATTTTAAAAGGAGACAACATATTTTGTAATGACGTACCCAACTCTGTTGCCAAACTTTCCAGGCTGTGACATACAGGTAACGGTTCCAGTGGAAAGTTCAATCTAAATATCTTTTTAATGAAAGGGAAATTTCAAAAGCCATAACATGTTCCATGCTTCTATTGGTAATAAGAATACAATAAGGAATGAAAGAACCACTAGAGTTCCATGTAAGTTTTGTGGATTTGGACACTGTTACTAACTAACGTTACTGTTAATGGTATGCACCTGCACTGGAATACTGTAATTTTTTTAATTTTATTTTTTTATTGAATGTGATTTTCTAATTAGTTTTTTTTATTTTTTTTAGAATATTTGAAATAAATATATTTATATATATTTAGGTCTAGGGTATCTCAAGCCTCAAAATCAACCTTTTTGCCGTTTTTCGACCATTAATATAAAAAACAAACACATGAATTTCTACAAATTTTCACAGGTTTAGTTCAAAAAGTGTTATTAAAGATTTATTATCAATAAAAGCAGAGTTACCAAAAATGTTGTACATTATTATTAAAAGTTAATATGTTTACTTTCATTTTTGTTTGTACATGTAGTTCAAGGAGAGAGTGTCAGACGTGCTACAGCCCTACCATGATGACTACTGGCTGAGAAGATTTCTCAGAGGTTAGTTTGTTGGAATTGTCTCTTTCAATGTAATCATTATATGCAGAGTTCATACAACAAACAATTAAATAATTGTTACCAATTTGAGATAATTGTGATTTAACCTGCTGGAATGCAATGTCTTCAAAAATATTCCCTGATATGCAATAAGTAAGTTACAGGGTTAGGGTACCACCATACAGAGATTTGGCTCTCTTACATTAACGATATATCCCAAATGACTTTTGTGTAATATGATGATACCTTTGTTTTAAAAATTCAGAAAATGGTGAAAATTACTCCCAATTCGCTCTTTTTTTAAAGATGAGCGATTTTAAAGATCACTCCCCTATTCACTCAAACTAGAAAGTGAACTGCATGGCATTAATGCCTGATGTAATATTGTGCTGATTGGTTTCCCGTTTAGCTAGGTAGTAACAAAAATGACCAGTATCGAGCTAGCTACAGTATGTCCACAAAAAAATGGTACAGTTCGGAAATATTTTGTTAAGATATGAAGGTAATTTGAAAAATGTACATATTGGTTGTCATATTAAAGAAAAATAATCAGGCTTCCTGATGGTTTTTTATTTCAGCTTAATTGGGTTTGTCAGTCGTGAGATATGGTCGTTTGTTTGCAAAACATTGAAATCCACTTTGTGCCAGTTTACGTTCTGTGCATTACATGACTTACTAAAACATAATTATTTTACGAGCAAAATGAAAGAAGTAGCATGTATTAAGTAATTATTCAATTGGCTATATATGATGCTTAAATATGTTGGTAAATATATTACTCATTGCGGATATAGTATCGGAAATAATATCGCTAGTGATATTCGTTTGTCTCGCAATGTATGGTCAACATGGAATCTGAAAGATCACGACGTTTCGTATGCTACTGCAATACTTTGTCAAGTGATATAAAGTAACGTAAAACACTCCTATTTATGCTCTCATGCGGCTCCAAACCGCGTTATCTCGCACGAGCGAGTTATTCCTAATTGGTCCATAATGGGCAAATTCTATTGGCCGGTGTACACGGGTGCTAAACCAATCAGCGAGGCGCTGGCTCGGCTTGCTTGCTATGCGGGAACAATAGCGAGCTCGACCAATCAACGGACCGCTGGCTCGATACTGGCTGGAATCAACCGTTGCGGGCCGGCTGGTCGGGGGGTGTCATGGCGGCGTATTGTACGCATCCAAAATTCGGGTATATCCATCCCGTTGTCTCTATTGAAATTACTGGGATTGAGACGGATCTTTATAGCTTCTTACCCTTCTTACCCTACGTGTGTACCAATGCCATTCTTGGGAAAGGCAGCGAACCCCGTCCCAGTCTGGCTGATGCTGGTTGTCCCAAGCATGTTCGGCTACGGCTGAGTTGTCAGTTCGGCGTAGCCTGACATCCCTCTTATGCTCGGTGATTCTTTCTGATATCGGTCGAGCAGTCTCTCCGATATAGGATCTATCACATCCTTTGCAGGGGATGTTGTACACAATGCCGTCCCGTCTGTGTTGAGGAATTGGATCCTTGGGGCGTGTTAGTTGCTGGCGTAGGGTAGTCAAACGCTATGTACTGGTCTGTGTGGGTAGGCTTCCTGTAGACTGAGGTGGAGAGCCTATGGTTGTCGTGTCTGTGAACCAAAGTGTCCAAGAATGCTATCTTCCCTTCGCACTCCATCTCCGATGTGAACTGGATGGATGGTTGGCGGCTGTTCATGTGTTTGAGCAAGTTATCTGTTTCAGAGCTGGAGACTATGATGAAGGTATCATCTACGTATCTCTTCCATGGGCAGCCATGGGCAGTCCGGTCTCGGCTGTCGTGGCCAACCTATACATGGAGAGTTTCGAAGAAGAAGCGCTAGACACATGCCCCCTCTCTTGCATTACTCGTGTTTGGAAGAGATACGTAGATGATACCTTCATCATAGTCTCCAGCTCTGAAACAGATAACTTGCTCAAACACATGAACAGCCGCCAACAATCCATCCAGTTCACATCGGAGATGGAGTGCGAAGGGAAGATAGCATTCTTGGACACTTTGGTTCACAGACACGACAACCATAGGCTCTCCACCTCAGTTTCGTTACAAAGATATGTATGATTGAAGTATTCAGATAAGAAAAACTCTGGGCAAGTTTTTCTTCTGTGTACAAAGTGAGTGCAGTGAGTTACTGAATATCACTTTGCATTTTCGCTCATTACTTGGCCATACAATGTCCATTTGACTTGAAATTTTCACACAATACCCTGTGGACATATGAGATAACAATATACATTGCATCAACCATTCATCACTTTTTGCACATGATGACACACGCAGTACCCCGGGGTACCGTTGTACCCCGGTATCCCGCGTTGTGTAGCGCCATCTTGTGTCCACTCGAAGTACAACCGTATTGCGTTGTGCATGCAGTGTAGCACGCGCTTGTATGCACGCTATACCCCAGTACAGCCCTAAAAAATAAATAAATAATTAAACAAAATGGCGGATTTTCGTTTGGTACCCCAGGGTACCATTTATGTCATCACATGTCAACAAAGTTACTAGATTCCTTTAAAGGGACAGTTCCTCTTTTACAAAACGTCTGAACAGTTTCCAGTTGACGGATGGGGATGAATGTAACACACACAACAAAATCAGATCGAACAGCCCTGTAATTTGGATTCTACCAATGAAAAACGAATGCGTCTTTCCATCAAACTATATATCGGTCAATAAAAGAGTTTAACTGATTTAGCATCAAATTACAGCAATATTTTAGGTATTCTTGTAAAGGTATTGTGAAGCCGACATATGTAAAGGTATGTCATGGAAAAAAATCTCAAAAATTATATAATATATAATATATAATTACATGTAGTCAGTTTAAGCGAGGTTTGGTTATTTTGTTCAGTATTCGCTCGTGTCATTGTTATTTGTGCGCGGGTCACGTAGCTAGCGCGGGTCACATAGGGGTCACGCATAGCGTTGTGGTACACCGTGGAATCCGTGTACGAACTTTCCCACTGGGTGAATACACGTATAATGCACAATCAAACGTTGGACGATGGTTTATTAGTTTTAGGTCTATAACTCCACGAAAAAGAAATTTCAAGCCCTAATTTTTTTCAGGCATGCTACTAATTGACATTTTCTTTCATATAAGACAATAACCTCGCAACTTTTGAAATTTGGCTTGCAAAAGAGGGTCTATCCCTTTAATGGTCCCGGCCTCCAAAACCAAGTAGTCTCGGTCTCGGCCTCGAGATTTGTTGTAGATCTACTGTAGCTTGAAGACAGCGACTGACGACAATTTGTGCAAGCCGGGACGACAATTTGTGGTGCAACAGGGTGTTTCTCACAATGAAAGTCCAAATAACTCTTAAAATATTAATGTCCAGAACCAACTTTTAATATGCATCTGTTTCTGTTACCACTATCCTATCCAACTTATGTTTGTTAATTTCCAGTAATTTGTATAATTTGTTGTGCTCTGAAAGCATTTCAATCAATAACAACATATTTTGATTGTGAAGATGTTTTTGTCTTTTTAAAATTTTTCTTTTCAGCAAAGAAATTTGACGTTCGCAAGGCTGAAAATCTTCTGCGAAAAGTAAGTTCAATTTCCTTGGAAACCTAGAGATTTACAGTGAAGTGCGTGATCTTAAAGAATTGAAAATGAAATCCTCTTATTTGTCTTGTGTGATGGGTGACGTACTAGGTGTCCGCGGTTGTGGTATTGGCAGTACGCTGTGTGTACTGCCAAACTTGGCAGTGCTGTTGTCTGTTGGCTCAAGGGTTGCGGACGTGAGTGTTGGCTCAAGGGTTGCGGACGTGATTGACGCACTTGGGTGTCCAAGGTGGCTGAAAGCTAATTGGTGTGTTCTGTGGGTGGCAGCGGGTGATGTACGGGTGACTGTGGCGGTGGCGTACATGTAGGCTGTGTTGGCAGTCTGTCGATGTTCTTGTGGATGAGTGGTTTCCAGATGTCGCCGATGTACAATCCGGAGTCTTGAGGACAGTGTAGTGGCAGTGAATTATGATGGCTTCTCGTATATGGCATGTGTTCCAGTGCTTGATGGTGGTGATGAGCTTGCTGTTGTCCCATTGGGTGATGTGTTCGTGTTGAGCATGCTTGACGATGACTGACTTGTCCCAATCGCCGAGTCTGTAGCTGGTTTTGTGTTCCTTTAGTCGTGTTTCCAGATTCCTTCCAGTTTTGCCAATGTAAACTTTACTGCATTCGCATGGTACTCTGTAGACTCTATTTTCTTGTGCTGTGGATGCTTGTCTTTGTGGTTTTGGAGTGCCGAGTGAAAGCATGTTGAATGAGCTGTGTCATACTTGGATATCTGCTGCCTGAAGGATGCATTGAATCTTGTGTGAGGCTGGACCAATATAGGGTAGAACAACTATGTCGGTGGTGTAGCTGTAGGTTGGTTCTCTTCTGCGGCGATGCTGGCGGCGGGCTTGCTGGTTGGAATCTCGGTCTTGATCTTATTTCTTGGGTACTTATTGATGGTAGTGAGGGCTGTGGTGACGTGCTGGATTTCCTGTTGTAGATGGTCGGCATTGCTGAGTTGGTGGGCTCAGCGGATGAGGGAGTTGAGCACTGATTGAATAACTGCTGGATGGTGGAATGATCTGTAGTGCAGGTAACTGTCTGTGTGTGTGGGCTTCCTTTAGACTTGGTGGGCGGGTTTGTCAGATGGTGATCTTGTGACTGGGACGTCTAGGAAGGAGATGCTGTTGTGTTGCTCGGTCTCCATTCTGATGAATTTGATGCTCAGGTTTTGCTGGTTGATGTGGCTAAGAAAGATGTCCAAGTCGTCTCTGCTATGCGGCCAGATGACGAATGTGTTGTTGATGTATTGGAGCCAGAGGGAAGGAGGTTGTGAAGATGTCTGGAGTGTTGTTGTTTCTAAGTGTTCCATGAAAATGTTGGCTATGACGGGTGAAAATGGTGATCCCATGACTGTGCCTTGTAGTCACTTGTAGTAGTTGTCTTGCCATTTGAAGGATGTTGAGTTGAGGCAGAAGATGATGAGGTCTTGAATTTGATCCGGTGTGAGCTTGGTTCTCTCAGAGAGTATGTCATCAGCTTCAATAAGTTCTTTGACGGTTCGGCAGGCTTCGGAACGCTGGTGAAAAGGGATTCAATGTTGAAGCTCACCATGATGTATGTATCTTGTATGGTTGTATTGAAGAGGATGTTAACAAAATATATTATAAGTTATCATATGATGCTGCGACTCTCCTACAAGCGGCTGGAAAATTGATGTCAGGTGTCTGGCGGTGATGTAGCATGGCGATCCTCGAGGTTGAAATAATAGGACGAAGTGGGATGGCGGATTTGGGGATCTTGGCTGGCCAAACAGGATGGGGCAGGTAGCTGAAGATGAATGGAGCTGGAAGTAGAGTGGCTTGGGTATGGCCTCTAGTCTCTGTAGTGAGAACAGCTGCTGGTTCAGTTTCCTCTCTGATGCTTGCGTGGGATCCTTCTTGAGTTGTTTTTAGGTCAGAGTTTTGATGAGGGCTCGGATCTTGTTGTATTCTTCTTTGTTGAGAAGTACAGTAGCATTGCCATTATCCGCTTGTAGGATTTTTTTATTGACGGGTTGCTACGTAGGTCCTTGATGGCAGCTTGTTCTTGCTTGATAATGTTGGGTTGTAGTGGCTTGGCTGTTGATAGTGCTTGGGTGACATGAAGGCGGATGTTGTCGGCTGTGGATCTACTCAGGATCTACTCAGTTTGGGTTCTACTTATTGAATGACCTCTGAGAACGGGATCTTCCTTGGTGCCATGGGGAAGTTGAGACCCAATGATAGGACCTTGTGTTCGGCTTCTGTGAGTGCATGGTTGCTGAGGTTGTCATTGGTTTTTGTATGTGCTGGCTTGTTAGTTGATTTCTGGCTGTTGGTTAGAAGTTTGTTGAACATGGTGATCTGCTTCTGTCAGGGAGACTAGAAAGTTTTCTGAGTGGTGGAGGCGGAGGCTTGGCATTTCCTTAGGTCAGCAGGTTGAAGTTGTTGAGAGAGGTGTACTTCTGATGTATGGATGTCATGTTTCACATTTGTGTAGTTGATGGCGATGCGTTCTCTAACTAAGGCTAGCCTTGCATTGTGTAAGATCTGTTGTGCGCGTGGTGTGTCGATTGAAGACTTGAGCTGTAGTCCCGGTGATGCTGTAACGCGTGGGATATCAGAGTGAATAAGAGAGCTTACTCTTAGTAACAAATTTTATGATATGCAACAAAAAAAATTAAATTAATCATTTATGCGACTTTATGCTGCCGTAATGCGTGGGACCAGAAAAATAGGAATAAGTATTTTTAAACTTTGACTAATAATAACCTAATAATAAGCCCAGAATCATTGTTTTAGAATGTGTTTCAGGCTGATTTGTATGTTTGAAAACTGTGATTTTGAGCTATGTGTTTTGAACACTTTTTAACATCAGTACATGATAGAGATGTATGTTATTTCAATACATGCTATGCTATTCAAGGCAATAAGGTGAAAGAATTTGTTCCCTTGTTTGTTATTTCATATCAGTCAGTGCGGTCACCCAAGCTTCCAGCTATTGGAAAACAGCATATTTTACCTTTGACTGTGATCAATAAGCATGCAAAGATGAAACTACATGTAGTATGGTATAAAGAGTAGTTGTTCACATATTGAATAAGATACATGTTTGCTTTTATACTTGATTGATTTGATAAAGTTGATAAAGAGTTGTAAAAAGGAGATTAAAATCACAAAGAAAATATATTCACCATATTTTTTTCAGTTGGATAAAGAAGGCTAGATATATTTTTTGGTGGTATGGGTGTCAGATATCATGGTCATACTGATTGGGGGGCACCCAAATAAATGAGGGGGGAGGGCACACCTGATATATTTCACATTTGTTCACATTGTTTCCCCTAATGTCTTTTAATATTATTGTTGTCCCTAACTATAACCCTAAAATCCCCCATTTATTATTTATTTTTCACATCGTTTCCCCCTATGTTTTTCAATGTTCTTGTCCCTGACCCTAACACCCCACAACCCCCCCCCCCCCCCCCCCAAGCCCCAGTAGCCATGCCACTGATGGGCGTATTATTTTCCTCTCCATTTTGCATGAATTCATTTTTGTACATTGATGCTTATAATAAAGTTGTTGCATACCATAGTTATTACGACAGCAGTTTTATAGGTACGGTACAGGAAACATCATTGTCATGTGTAAATACATTATTGGGATGAGCGAGACGTTGGTTTATAATCTATGTATACATGCAGAAATGACATACCATTAGTACCACCACTACTACTACTACTACTACTAAGTCTGCTAGTACTACTAAATTATTGATTTAGCTCTATTCATCCAAATATTTATGTCACTTTTCATTATTGAGAATATTCTTGCCAATGCAGTTGCCTATTATTGTTACTACTACATGTACTACTACTACTACTACTACTACTACTACTACTACTACTACTACTACTACTACTACTACTACTACTACTACTATTGATTTAGCTGTATTCATGAAAATATAGCACTTTTCATTATTGAGAATATTCTTGCCAATGCAATTGCCTATTATTGCTACTGCTACTACTACTACTACTACTACTACTACTACTACTACTACTACAACTATGAGCAGGTGGTCGCTATAGACAGGTCGCATTGGCAGGTTTGACTGTACTACTATTGATTTAGCTGTATTCATGAAAATATAGCACTTTTCATCGCTGAGAATATTCTAGTCAATGCAGTTGCCTATTGCTCGTTGCTAGATAATCAAACAAAACTTCTGTAGTATACTTGTAAGAAAGTAGATGTAAATTGACTTGAGCCTTGGAACTCTCTCCTTTGATACCTTTCATTCCCGAGTCAGAACAGTTTGTACATTGTACAATGTACGTGGATGTAGTGTAGCAAGATTGGAAGAGTGCACACTTTCTGATCGTGAGATCCCGAGGTCGAAACCTGTTTATGCCCACTGCATTTTTCCTTCAGTAAGACCATTAATCGACATGTGCTGCTATCTACCCAGGTGTATAAATGGGTAGAATGATCTGGTGTTAATTACCCTGTACGACATTGGCAGCATAGCTAGTATGCTCCTTGGGGAGTTGAGAAAGTATGCAATATCATTGTGTGGGTTTGAACTGTTCCTGATGACCATGGGTAATACTGATGTGTGCAGTATTGTACTATAGATGTATTTATAGTAGCTGTGCTATATATTAATGTTCATATTATTGTTATTACAATCATCATGGACTGCAAAAAACAAAATGTAATATATCATTTTTCCTGTAGCCCTGGGAAATGGGAATTATTGATACAGTTTTAGCTAATGTGCATCATCTTGTAGAACTCTTCTTCTTGTATTGTCCCTGTTACCATCTTCAGGTTGAAAACACATTTCTTTAATGTTAGCCTTTTAAGGGGACAACACTAACTGGTCTTTCTAAGTTTGTGTGATTAAACATGTTCATACTTCGGGATACGCACCACATTTTGCCATTTTAAGCTAGGCTATTGGTGTACACTACATAACACTGTTGTTGGCAAGATAGCATCTCACATCTGATTTATGAATCTGAACCACCTTGTGATCTATGTATGTTGGAAGTGAGAAAATGAAATGTGTACCTCTGAGGATGTTGGTGTAGGTGTGAAACAATTGACATCAATTGTTAAAGGGATCTAGTAACTTTGTTGACATGAGCAGAAGCAGACTTTGATTATTTTGTCGCTGAAGAGTAAGCAATAACACAATGCTGATCATGCTTTTCTTTCAAACAAAAATACTTTTCTAGACCCTTAAAGCTGTTCTCCAACATAAAAAGAATTATCAGAGCATGAGTAATTCATCTTTAGTGTGAAGAAGACAAGAGGTACAAAAGAATAGATGGAGAAAAACATTTGCAACATAGAAAACCATAATTGATATTTGCATAGACAATGAATTGGGTTTCAGGCTGCAGTTTACTGCGGTCTTATGAGAATTTGTTTTTTTGTGGAGCGCTTGTTTTTTAATGGTGAATTCATATTTCTAAAGAATACCTCATTTGTAATGCTGCCAAAGATTTGAACTGGGGCCAAATAAGTTGTTTGGGGTCTCTCGTTGAATTGGGAAGCTAATTATACTTGCATAGACATTTGGTGTGGTTAGCACAATAAAAAATACTTTGAACTATACAGGTTTCCTTTTCAATCAAGTAGTATTAGATTGGTGATTATCGTCTTTCTGATGAAGGCCATTTTTTATTCATCTGGAATGGAAGCTGTTGTTCATGTACATGTAGTTGCAAAACTTGGACTCTTTAGTATCAACCTTCTCTCTTATGCACCACACGGTTTGCATGAACCTTTCAAATGTTTGACAAGTTAGAAAGAATGGTTAGTGTACCTGACCTGCATGTAAAATCACATACAATCAAACATTAAAAGTTTAAGGTTAAAGGGGACTTCCATACGAATTCAAGCTTCTAATGATTGAAAGACAGATATTCTAAGTCACTAAACACAATTTTGTATGAAAAAAGTATGATTGTGGGTTCTTATAATTGGTTTTGAAATTCTAATGACACAAATTCGCGAGCGAGCTTGTTCTCTCCCACAATGCACCAATTTGTGACGTGCGAGATTCACTATGCGCCTATTTATGTTTTCTCACTGCAGCGAATGTGTTCTTTTGATCGGACCAATACAATGCTCGATCGTGAATAGTTTAGTCCATGCTGCGCCACTGACCGTGCCTTTGAGCGTTACTGCATTGTTGAACCGTTTGAAAATACTTGCCTGCACAATATTGTAACACGTTTGGCTTTCATTGGAATTTGAATAGACACAACATTCTGTAAACGTGGTTATTGAATTTGCTGGCTCTGCATGACCCGCTATTATGAATGACACATGCAGTGATCACAATGCATTGGCACCAGATTCAAGCCTACTCAAGAAATTGAGCAAAATGAGGGTGCTACGTAAGGGTCTCATGAATGTGTGCGGTAAATGTAATTATTTAATGATTGAATTGAGAAAAAAATCAATGGGTAGTAGACCTGTGATAAAATCTTATATCAATTTATTATTTTTTTGCACTAGGAATGCAATGTTTTTTTTACATGATGACCTTAGAAGTAACTAAACATACTGTATATTGCAACAAATGAACTCTTTAATTTATGTAACGTCAACCGGGGTGATTTTTGGCCGCTGGAGTAACTTTTGCCAGCATGTGAGGAAAATATATTTTCATCGAGGCTCAACTTACTTGAATACATTTCTGAAAATATTTGTATATATTCTTATGAACATTATAAACATGAATAATTTTCTTTAAAAATTGCTTACCCTCTGTGCTTTTTTTTTGGTATGACAAATAAAGTTCAAGATTGATATGTTGGTCAAACTTTCAAGTCTCTACAGAAAATGGAAAATAGAAAATCAAGCATACACGTATGTATAATTATGTCAGATAGTGAACACTAAGGGGGTACCAAACCACCCGCGCACTTACTAACCCTCCCTCAGATTTAGTAAGGAAAATATTGAAAATATTGTGCCTGCCAAAGTCACCCGGACACCCGGGGTGACTTTGGCCAGTCTATAGACAAAAAAGAAAATCAAGAAGGGAAGAATGAATATGCAGTGGAGAGGCCTTTACTAGCTCACCATTATAAATGGAAGAAATTTTTGAAAACAAATCACTATCAAGAAAATTTTCAAGAATATATTGAAAAAGTGGCAAAAGTCAACCCGGTTTTTTTTTTATAGTGATTCTTAGATAATTATACCTGTCATAGCAGAACATTTTATTTCTTCAGATTTTATAACATTTGATTTTTACATTTTCAAAGTAACTTGAAAGATGTTCTTAAATGATATTGGTACCTTTGAACAAATTAAAGATCCAAGTGAAATTCTTCAGTTTGAATCATGGAAAATAGAAAATCAAGCATACATGTATGTATGATTATGTCAGATAGGAAACACTAAGGGAGTACCAAACCACCCGCGCACTTACTATATCGACCCTCCCTCAGATTTAGTAAGGAAAATATTGAAAATATTGTAATGAAAACAACACAATTTGTGCCTGCCAAAGTCACCCGGACACCCGGGGTGACTTTGGCCAGTCTTAAAATATAGACAAAAAGAAAATCAAGAATGATGTTCTTAAATGATATTGTTATGTACAGGTCTTTGAACAAATTAAAGATCCAAGTGAAATTCTTCAGTTTGAATCATGTTTTGCAATGAATGCATTGACATTGGAAAATGGCCACTAATTTATATCCATAACTTGTATGGGCTAGCTACTAGAATTGATAAAGGATGCTCAAAACTTGTTGATAAAAACATTTGAAATACTCATGCTATATTCTCAGACTGGAATAATGAAGTTTTTTTTCTAGTTTATAATAGAAATTGAATCAAATGTTTTTGTTAACACATTTTTGCATGTATGCTGCACATACATTGCTCATGACGCAAATAAATCTGAAAATAATGAAATGGTATGACCTGCCGGGTCACTAGTTGGTATTTGCAGCCAGTGTTTGGTATTCCCACCTAGCGGAAGTCTTTTGTTGCCATGAATGTTAGCAATTGATTTGTATGATTCCCTTTAGGTGCAGTGATAGTTTAGATGAACTATTGGCTTGTATTGAATCGTGAAAAAGCTATGTTCTACAGATGACTGGTTTTGGAAGTGTTAGAAGTGAATCAGCAGAAATTGTAGATCTAATAAACATAGAAGCTTATGATCCAATAAGACATCATTATTGAAAATGGCTATTTGCTTTGGGCATTTCTTTTGTCATTCAGCATTTTCACTCTTCGTTCAGCTCAGTGTCTGTCTCATTCATAGTCATCAATATGCCACCGTTGTTACCCTAAAAACGGATGTTTTAATATTTCTGGAAAAATAAGAATGGGCATGAAATAATGTTTTGTTTCCTCTTCATAGAGCTATATTATAGATGCTAAACAGCAGCAGTATATTTTACCACTAATTAATCAAAGCAAGTACACTTTGGTCATGGCGTTACTTTTTGGGCAACACTGTGATGCTACCTCCTTGATCTCCATTGATATAATACAGTAGACATAATCAAATTAGCATTGCTTATGCTTTAATTATATGAATAGGGTCAGTTGATGTTTCCATCACAAAGTTACGTCCGTCTGTCTGTGCATGTATGAGCATCTGTACATCAATGTTCTTTTTTTGCATTATCTCAAGAATTTTTTTCAAACTTTGTACAAGCCATGTAGAAGTACAGATTATCTGATACATTTTTTGGCCATGAGGTCAAAGGTCACATAACTGATTAATATGCAAAATATATATTATTCTCAAGATATTTCAAGAATCCTTGAAGGATGACATGATAATTAATACTGGTGAAGTAGATGACCTGATTAGAGAATCTGGTCATGGGGGTCAAATTATTGTAGTTATTTTGTTCTCACAATAAAATTCCAGAATTAATGTTAGAGGGTTTATGTTCACTTGGTCTAATCTCAGTTGGTCTACTTCTCATTTGGTCTACTACCTGATGCCTCCAAAAACCTAACCCTAACCCTAACCCTTACCCTAACCCTAACCTTAATCCACAACCCTAACCCTAATCACAATTCATAATCATAATCATAATTAAGCCGCCAGATTCATAATTTTCTAGTAGACCAAATGGGAATAGACCAAATGGGTGTAGACCAAGTGGCAATTTACCAGAAAGAGTACTGTAGCCGTAGGTAAAAGAAATTTCTCTGAAAATGTTTGGGGCACTCGTCAAAGGTCAAAAGTCACTCGGATAATTACCAATTCAAACACAAAAATTTACTGACTTTGAAATCACATTACATGAAACAAATCACTTGCAGATATGCACTGTGCAGACAGAAATTTAAAATGTTCATGTTATTTTGAGAAATAAGGTCAAAGGTCTCATATTTCATTGTTGCATTTAAGTATGTATTTGGGTTTTAATATTTGATGGTTCCACGAACTCAATTCTGAAATAGATAAGAATTTATGTTATGTCCTAAGACATTTTTTTATCAATAGAGGGTGCTATGCTGCAAATTTGTGTCATGCGGACGATCATTTTATAGCATCTGGTATATATTACCTATTCATCTAGGTCTGTGAAATGTCGCAAAATACAACGTTATTCTCAGTGTGAATTCTTCATTTGTTTGGAGATTTACCTGTGTTTTGAATGGTCACACAATAACAATGCATTTTGCAACATGGCTTTCCAATGATTACACATTTATGTAAAATAACAAATTTGCTACTCAAATTTGAATTGTGGAACTTTGTGTGAGGGGCTTAGATCCCTTGGCAGTATGACATATTGGCCAATGAAGTATGTTTGGGGTGCAGGCCCGTAGCCGGGGGGGGTGTCTTGGGTGCGTACGCACCCCCCCCCCCCCCCCAAATTCAGAAAGGTCAATTTTTTGCCGGTCTCTGGTCCTTTTTTTACCGGTCTCGAGTCTACTTTTTACCGGTCTCGAGTCCACTTTTTATTGGTCTTGTCCATCTTAACCAGCTTACATGACTCTCAGCCTGTGGTCTCGGCCTCAACAATTTTTGGCAAGTGGTCTCTGTCCCGTTTTTATACATTTTGCACCTCCCCATGAAGAATCCTGGCTACGGGCCTGGGGGTGTTGTAATCACTGTTTCATTAGGACAAACATGTTGTTCCTAAATGTAGATAATCACATGAATTTTAGAGGAGAAAAATAATCCACAATACTTCACCAGTACTGACAAAAATGTAAATGAATTTTCCAGCTTCATGATCATGGAATATATTGAGTTTTCTGCTTTTAGGGGTCATGCTCTGGCCTGAGGCAAATGTCATAATTGCAGATCAATTTGATATTAATTTGGTATTTTGTTGAGCTTTTAAACTCTGGTCACAATAATGGAGGCACACACAAAATACTTCTTGAACCATGGTCGGATGTCATCTTTGTTAGAATATGAACCTCCTTTATTAATGCTCAGAAACTAGTTATTGCTTTTCTAGTCCAGCACAATTATTCCATTGTATTGTGTTGATTTTGCAAATGAATTTACGCAGGCAATATTTTTACAAACAGGAAGTAATATAAATTGTTCGGGAATTGTTGTGGAAGATGAATAGTATTTTATGTGTATTGTGCATATTGTATTAAACAGAAGGCATTATTTGTGTTTGGGTCCCTAAATAACTTTCTGGTAATTTTATGAGAATTGGCATTGTTATTGGTAGAGAATGCTGCTTTTATTGGTATGACAATATACAATGTATATCTGAATAGTACAGTTAGAAAATATTGTGTTTCACCCCATGTTCACACACAAAAATTTCATGCCTTAATCATGACTAAAGAATCAGCAGCTGACTATAGAATCAGCTGGTGATTAGCTATACGATGAAATTTGTGTGTCTGAACGCTGATTTTAAACGAAACGACGTATCGTTAGTCAGGACTAACGAAACATGGGTTTTATCGTCGTTTCGTACGAGAGCTGACTATAGAATCACGCTCTTTTCGTGTGTGAACAACAGTCGCTCGCTAAATCATGATTAGCTATACAAGTCATAACTAACTGGCCGTGGCTTAACGTTAAACGTTCGCGCTCACAGGGAGACCGCAGACAGAAAAAAAGAACACACTGCGCAGTAGCAAACTGCGCACTTATACGATGTTCGGTGCACCTGTTGTGCGATCTTGGCTCTGTGTGTGTGAACGTATAGAGCCCGTTTGGTTTAATCATGACTAACGATACGTCGTATCATTAGTCATGATTCTTTAGTCATGATTAAGGGATGAAAATGTTTGTGTGTGAACACGCTGTAATGTATGAAGGTAATTAGGAAAATATTGATAATTGATATCACATTGAAGAAAAATAACCAGGCTTCATAAAGATTTTTATTTCAGCGTATTTGGGTTTAGATTATTTGCAGTACATCAAAATCCACTTTGTGCCAATTTACGTTCAATGCAAATCTTAATTTTTTTCAGAGCAAAAAAGTGTAAAATGTTTTAAGTAATCATTCATTTGGCTAAATATGATTCTTAAATATTTTGTTCCCATTGCCTTATATCTATTATGATGGATTTCATGCATTTTGTTAAATCAACAGATCTAAGACTGAACTATACTAACCAAAACCTGCACAATAACATTACAAACTAGTAGTTATCAGTGCTGTAGTCGAGTCTACCCTGTCCGAGTCCGAGTCCGAGTCCGAGTCCCAATGGGAAAATCTTAAATTGCAAATCATGTCACATGATTAGTTCCATTATGATAAATGCCTTACAGTGATTTCTCTATAACATAAATAGTTGTCTGGTTCATTGTAAACTTCCATTTGTCAGATATATTTTAACTCTTCTTACTACAACAGTTATCTTCATAATAGACACTAAGCCTGGGTCGGAATGGACGGAATACCAGAATCCGTCCGGTGTGTGCGTGTTCCGGTTTTGTTTTCTCCATTCCGGTAATCCAATGAAACAATGTAATACATAAAGAATATCTTAATAATATCATGTATGTTTTATTAAATCTTACCAATCATAAATGAGAAGGTCTTGGACATTTTCGTGAAGCATTTATTAGTGTTCCGTGAATGGTGATTCTCGTACTCTATCTATAATACTGTACTAATGAGTTTCGCATAGAGCTGAATACTGTATAAGTCTGTGGTTACGCATTGTCTGTATTGCGCTCCGTATCTGAAGCTACTGCCATAGACCATGTAGACGGCATCGCAGCCCGCGGTGCCGCTGACAAGCACATGCAAACATATGGGTGATTGAGTCAAGCACGAAAGTCGAAGAGTATTGATATTAGAGCGCAGGGAGAAAGCGTACGATGAATACGTGCACGCGTTTATGCACCGATATTTAGTCTCAATGGATGTTGCATTTATAGCATATTTTATGTACCGTATTTGTCGGTGTATTACCCGCACTTTTTTTCAAAAAAAAAAAAAAAAAAAGGGGGGGTGCGGTTAATACACGACCGTATTAACCACCATTTTTTTTTTTTTTTTTTTTTTTTTTTTTTTTTTTTTTTTAGGGGTGCGGTTAATACACCGGAGCGGTTAATACACCGACAAATACGGTACGCACAGTACTGAGAAATGGACAAAACGGGCGCGAGTATGATGTAGATATGCCGCCATCTTGAGGTTATGTCAATTCTTTTATTTGATATCGGTGGATACTAGCGATCACATGGTGCGATTCACCGATCTATATTAGAATGGATTGGTAAAATATAGGGACAATGTACGCGCTATTGGTCCTAACAGTAGGAGTTTAGAAAGTAAATTTGCCGCCATGTTGAGTTTATGCAACATTCTTTTTTTTAATGTCGGTGGATATAAGCACATGCACGTGTTGTTAGTGTTGACTTATTCGTGTCGTTGTACTAGCTTCAGTTCATGCAGGTCCGAGCGAGTTAGAAAATGTTTGAGATATAATCAGCGCATTTTTTTTTGTTGCTGTTTTTGCAGGTAATTGTTCTCGTATTTATTTTAAAAGCCATACAAACATGTAAGTAAAATAAGAGATAGTCTAGAATAGGTGCGATCGTAATAATCTTACATTTTCGTTCCTTTTCGGCACTTTTTAAGAGTGCAACTTGCAAGGTCAAGGCTGTTGAGTTGGCCTGTCTCGCAGCGCGGGGGCCTGCCTGCGCTGCCGAAACTATGGCAGACCTTCTAGTGCGTGTTCGTTCCGTATCATTCATTGGCAGGTTTTTTTTAAAATCGGAATACCGGATTCCGACCGGCATAACACCGGCGGATTCCGGAACAAAAAAATTCCGACATGACTCAGGCTTAATAGACACCATCAAAGAAATGACAAAGAGTTATCTGCAGAAACGATTTTGGGCAATGTCAAAGGTTATTATTACAGAGTATGAGACAAATTCAATTATTGATGTCTATGCAGGATAAAAAGTTCATAAAAAGTGTGACAGACGGGACAAGAATTTAGTTGATCTTTGTCACCCTTAAATTTCCCAAAAATACAGTGGATAAGGAACTGCTGCATATCTTGTCCTAAGGTTCACTGTCAAATGGATTAATGGGATATAACTTTATGTGCAAACAGTCAAGTTGCTGAAAAGTAATTGTTGAAGTTAAGCATGAATTTCAGCAATTTTCTAATCCTTTTACGATCACAATTTTTAGCAAAAAATATCAAATATCTGATCATTCACGTTTTGTGCCATAAACTGTCAGTTATGAACGATGAGCAAGATGAAGAGCAATCACTGTGAAGAACCAATTGGAAAGAAAAAAATACTGATTAATAACGTAATTCAAATTTATCATGGGGGGGGGGGGGGGGCGCGCTACATAATTGACTGAAACTGAAGGGACTGGTGCGATACTTGAAAATTATATTTCTTGAAATTGGTGTGAATTATTCAGTCGCATGCATCTATCATGACCTGATTGAAGTTTGAAATTGAACTATGATTTTGTTATCAGATTGGATGGTTATATACTGCAATACAGGGTGGCCCCCAAAAAATGGAGGGGCACTTCCCAAAATATAGTAATAAAATGATATGTCCATAGGATAGGTATCTTTTCCAATAAAAAACGATACTTAGAACAGTCATTTTGGTTGAGTAGTTTTTTTTTTTTAGGGCTCGCTGAGTGACACCATGTCAGGTTCCCATTCTTGTCAATTTTTACCAAGTCAGTGCCTGATAAATCGCACTTACTGCTCGTCATATCATCAAAGTAACAACCATGCCCATTCTCTCAGCACACAGCTGAATGCACACTAACAATAGCGCGCGTATTGCTCGTTGTTCAATTTTAGTCGCATCATATCAGGCTTTCGTAAATTAATTCACGTTCTGGCCGTAATACTTGACCGTGTCTTACGTGTTCCAAAACATAAAACGACTAATCTCAACGTCTATTTAGGCATATAATAGCTTGTTGAGGGGATGTTACGATCATTTTCCAGAATGCCATACTCAAGGGAGCAAGGTCCGCCAGAACAACGTTTGTTTTTGCTTGCGCTGGGGTAATTTATGAACTATAAATAAACGTGGGAAAATGGAAAAAATGCCGGTCTCGTTGCCGGTCTCGGCCCGATTTTCGCCCAAGTCACGAGTCACCATTGGTCGAGTCCGAGTCCGAGACCGAGTCTTTGTGGTTCGAGTCCGAGTCAGAGTCAGAGTCCGAGTCCGAGTCCCGAGAAATACGGACTCGAGACCGGTCTCGAGTCCTACAGCACTGGTAGTTATAACTCCACCATGCTCGAAAGGTATAGAAAATTACAAACGACTAATTCAAAAAGAGCCATTAAAACACAAGAGGGCGCTCTCTAAAAAAAGCATCAGTTTCAACCATTATTCATACAAAATTACAAGTGATGTTTTGTTTAAATAATGATTAAATAGAGAGATAGAGGGAGACATTGAATATTAATGACACATTTTCACTAAATCAAAATTATTGATCAAATGATGGAATTTCTTCCATTGGGATCACTTTACAATTAACTATGTGCTGTTGACCATGAGAAACATAATAATTTGAAGATTGTTACCACCAACATTATGCAAACCAACAAGAAATTAAACTGACCTTATTGTGTACCAGTGTGAAAGTGACATTGTTGTATAAATGGGAGGCAGGGTAGATGCTGGACATGCAAGAAATAGACAAAAGGTTGGAGATGATTATGTAAGAGATGAAATGGAAGAGTGCACTAAACTTATGATAATTCTCTCCTGGGAAAGAACTCAGAAGATATTGCTATTGTCCAAAATTTCACATTTTGTAGGGAATTCTAAAAGCCTAAAAGCCAGACAGAGTATATAAGAAGATTTTCCAACTTTCATAACCTGCATGCTTATACATACAAACCCTACTAGATCCCTTTTATGTTAAATTGGCCTGTCAAACCAAATCTTTTGACCTTGAAAATTTAATGGGATCTATTCTAGATGAACACGAAGCATCTACGAAAAATTGGTTGAGATTTCTGTGAAATTGTGGGCAGGAGACTGGTGACGAATTGACGAACAAACAAACGGGACCAAAAACATAACCACCTCCAACTTCTTTGGCGGAGGTAATAACTAATAATCAACACATTTGTCATCTTATCATATTTTTATTTTTTTGTTCCTGACTGAACCGTTCTATTTCAGACACACAGTACAAATAAATAATTCACAAACTTATCTGTTGGAAAGAGGCATTTTCAAACATCATCAAACATTTCATTTATTCATTATGCAAACCAACAAGAAATTAAACTGGACGAATTGTGTACCAGTGTGAAACTGACACTGTTGTATAGATGGGAGGCAGGGTAGATGCTGGACATGCAAGAAATAGACAAAAGGTTGGAGATGATTATGTAAGAGATGAAATGGAAGAGTGCACTAAACTTATGATAATTCTCTCCTGGGAAAGAACTCAGAAGATATCGCTATTGTCCAAAACTTCACATTTTGTAGGGAATTCTAAAAGCCTAAAAGCCAGACGGTGTTATATAAGAAGATTTTCCAACTTTCATAACCTGCATGCTTACGTACAAACCCTACTCTCTACAGTGATTGAGGTATTTATGCCTTGAATAAGTATCTCACAGGAATTATACCCTTCCACACGATTGAGCTAATGATAGAGATATATGATTGTACCCTGGGGGTTATTATTATTTTCAATCATATCTTATTAACAAAAGGGAAATTCTAAAAACCCAAACCTGTTCCATGCTTCTATTGGTAATAGGAATACAATGTCAAGGTACAAGAAAACCACTATGTTCTAAGTATGTTTTGTGGATTTCAACAATTTTACTAGATCCTTTTTATGTTAAATTGGCCTGTCAAACCAAATCTATTTCCTTATTATTACATTTAAATATATCTTGGTCAATATTTAAGCCTGAATTTTATCAAAAATGTAATGGCGGAGGTAAAAATAGGCTGCCCGAAGTTCCTAATGGTACCTACAATTTGTTTGCACTCTAACAATCGTCTTGGTGCATGCCGCGCCGACACATGCACGGCAGCAATTATCACTTCCCATTTTGTTGTCCACGTATGGGCGAGAATGGCGAGGTAAATTTATTAAAATTTCTATTTTTATCATTTTGCCCTTGACTTTTGACCTTGAAAATTTAATGGGATCTATTCTAGATGAACACGAAGCATCTACGAAAAATTGGTTGAGATTTCTGTGAATTGTGGGCAGGAGGCTGGTGACAAATTGATGAACAAACAAACGGGACCAAAAACATAACCTCCTCCAACTTCGTTGGCGGAGGTAATAACCAACACATTTGTCATCTTATTATATATTTTTTTTGTTGTTCCTGACTGAACCATTCTATTTGAGGCACAAGTACAAATAAATAATTCACAAACCTACCTGTTTGAAAGAGGCATTTTCAAACATCATCAAACATTTCATTCATTCATTTCATTAATTGCATTCATTTCATTCTTTTCATTCATTCATTTCATTTCATTCATTCATACATACATTCATTCATTCATTCATTCATTCATTCATTCATTCATTCATTCATTCATTCATATTTAAACCTTCAGAAAGAGCATACTTGTTGTGTAGATAATGTAAAAGTAAACTTATATTTAAAAGATGAAGTGTGTACTATTATTCAAAGGGATCTAAACCCCTCAAAAAAAGTTCGGAAATTCAACTTTGATTGATTATATCACTCTTATTGTCAAATTGTATTTTTTTATTTCAGTGTCATTGCAATGCATGATGACATTGTTGTATAAATGGGAGGCAGGGTAGATGCTGGACATGCAAGAAATAGACAAAAGGTTGGAGATGATTATGTAAGAGATGAAATGGAAGAGTGCACTATACTTATGATAATTCTCTCCTGGGAAAGAACTCAGAAGATATCGCTATTGTCCAAAACTTCACATTTTGTAGGGAATTCTAAAAGCCTAAAAGCCAGACGGTGTTATATAAGAAGATTTTCCAACTTTCATAACCTGCATGCTTACGTACAAACCCTACTCTCTACAGTGATTGAGGTATTTATGCCTTGAATAAGTATCTCACAGGAATTATACCCTTCCACACGATTGAGCTAATGATAGAGATATATGATTGTACCCTGGGGGTTATTATTATTTTCAATCATATCTTTTTAACAAAAGGGAAATTCTAAAAACCCAAACCTGTTCCATGCTTCTATTGGTAATAGGAATACAATGTCAAGGTACAAGAAAACCACTATGTTCTAAGTATGTTTTGTGGATTTCAACAATTTTACTAGATCCTTTTTATGTTAAATTGGCCTGTCAAACCAAATATATTTCCTTATTATTACATTTAAATATATCTTGGTCATTATTTAAGCCTGAATTTTATCAAAAATGTAATGGCGGAGGTAAAAATAGGCTGCCCGAAGTTCCTAACGGTACCTACAATTTGTTTGCACTCTAACAATCGTCTTGGTGCATGCCGCGCCGACACATGCACGGCAGCAATTATCACTTCCCATTTTGTTGTCCACGTATGGGCGAGAATGGCGAGGTAAATTTATTAAAATTTCTATTTTTATCATTTTGCCCTTGACTTTTGACCTTGAAAATTTAATGGGATCTATTCTAGATGAACACGAAGCATCTACGAAAAATTGGTTGAGATTTCTGTGAATTGTGGGCAGGAGGCTGGTGACAAATTGATGAACAAACAAACGGGACCAAAAACATAACCTCCTCCAACTTCGTTGGCGGAGGTAATAACCAACACATTTGTCATCTTATTATATTTTTTTTTTTTTGTTCCTGACTGAACCATTCTATTTGAGGCACAAGTACAAATAAATAATTCACAAACCTACCTGTTTGAAAGAGGCATTTTCAAACATCATCAAACATTTCATTCATTCATTTCATTAATTGCATTCATTTCATTCTTTTCATTCATTCATTTCATTTCATTCATTCATACATACATTCATTCATTCATTCATTCATTCATTCATTCATTCATTCATTCATTCATATTTAAACCTTCAGAAAGAGCATACTTGTTGTGTAGATAATGTAAAAGTAAACTTATATTTAAAAGATGAAGTGTGTACTATTATTCAAAGGGATCTAAACCCCTCAAAAAAAGTTCGGAAACTCAACTTTGATTGATTATATCACTCTTATTGTCAAATTGTATTTTTTTTATTTCAGTGTCATTGCAATGCATGATGACATTGTTGTATAAATGGGAGGCAGGGTAGATGCTGGACATGCAAGAAATAGACAAAAGGTTGGAGATGATTATGTAAGAGATGAAATGGAAGAGTGCACTATACTTATGATAATTCTCTCCTGGGAAAGAACTCAGAAGATATCGCTATTGTCCAAAACTTCACATTTTGTAGGGAATTCTAAAAGCCTAAAAGCCAGACTGTGTTATATAAGAAGATTTTCCAACTTTCATAACCTGCATGCTTACGTACAAACCCTACTCTCTACAGTGATTGAGGTATTTATGCCTTGAATAAGTATCTCACAGGAATTATACCCTTCCACACGATTGAGCTAATGATAGAGATATATGATTGTACCCTGGGGGTTATTATTATTTTCAATCATATCTTTTTAACAAAAGGGAAATTCTAAAAACCCAAACCTGTTCCATGCTTCTATTGGTAATAGGAATACAATGTCAAGGTACGAGAAAACCACTATAGTTCTAAGTATGTTTTGTGGATTTGATCAATGTTACTAGATCTCTATTTCCTTATTATTACATTTAAATATATTTTGGTCAATATTCAAGCCTGAATTGTATTAAAATGTAAAAACCATAACAGAAATGATATATTTCCAACAGTTTAAAAGCCTTCTGTGACTTTCTAAACTCTTCTCTGAAAAAGAGCGATTTCAGAGGCGTGGCCAATTAAATTACGTCATTGCAGGAGGAGGTTGCATTTATCGGAACAGACAAAAGTGACATGCCGCCTGCAAGGACTTCACACATCATTTGTGTAATGCAGATAGCATTCTAGCAAAATAAAATGTTTGGGGGAGCATTAATGCCCAATGGGGATTTGGGTGTTGGATTTTCTTCTAATTGCATTTTTGGAATGAATATGAGACGTGCTGCATATTTGTTCGTGAAATTCACAACAAAATATGGCACACGTCGCATATTTTTGTGTGAAATAAACAAATAAATATTTGACACATCCCATATTTAATTTGTTCCTGAAATTTGCAAATGTTGCATATTTGTGAGTGAAATTCGCAAAAATATGTGCGATGGTACCACTATAGGAAGTAGCATGATGCAAAAATAACTGGGAACAATGCATGTATATAATATATGTATTTTGTAGCATACTTGCAACATAGGCTTGGTACGAACAGTCACGTTCACGTTCAGGTTCTGTACCTTTTGTGAAACAGGTCACCCAAATCTACGAAGTGTAGGGTAACGTGACCCAACAATTTGTTGACCTGCTATATGCAATCTACGAAAGCTCACGTAAATTGCCGCTGGCGTTTTAAAAAATAACGTAAATTGTCATTGAGAAGAGACTAATGGCAAAATAGCTGGTTCAGGCCAAAGATGAATGAAACAAAATGTACCATTCATAGGGGGCGGGGAGGGGGGGGGGGTCACCCTCCCCTGTACCCCAAAAATACTGTTTTGGCTGTTTTTAATTGACTCCAAATATCTACAGCTAACCCCGCCCCCCCCCCCCACTCAAAGAAATTTGGCTGACGAAATAATTATTTCGTCAGCCAAATTTCTTTGAGTGGGGGGGGTTAACCCCCTCTCCTTCCCCTTTGAAAAAAAAAACATGTGTGCGGCTACCATTACTCAGTGTACTAATGCAGCTAATGCTAGTGAAACTAATACAATGAAATGTACAAATATATAATGTACAATAAAATATAAAATTATATAATAAAGTATCGTGTATGGTGTTAGGAAAAGCGCATACACTTATCAAAGGATGATAATGACACAGCTAGACAAATGCATGCACACCCAGACACAATGGTATAGGACTATAGGTTATACCCTCCCATACACGCAAATTATACGTACACAAAAAACAAACATGTAATAAAAACAACAACAAATGAAAGTCCCCCTTTATAAAAATAGCGAAATAATTTTAACGAATAGGTTTTGAGCAAAATAACTTGTTTCTACACGTATTGATTACTTGTGTGTGATAATAAAATTCAGTGGTGTAGCGTGGTCGGACTGATTGGGGAGCAACAAAATCACTAGCGAACCCACGTTTTTTTCAAGTTTTTTTTTAAAAACCTAGACCAGGACCAAGTTGTTGAAAAAATCCTGTTAGCGGCGGGGGGGGGGGGGGGGGGGGGGTAGGCTTAGTCGTAATATTTGTTCGAAGCCTAGACCAGGACCTAGCGGTTCATAAAATCCTGTCAGAGGGGGGGGGGGTAGTCGTAAATTTTTGTCAGTACCTTTTTTTTTGGCCTAGACCAGGACCAGTCCCAATTTTTGTAGCCAGGACCGTGCAAGATATCTAGTCCAGGACCAAGCAAAAAGTCTAGACCAGGTCCAGTCGCCCAAAATTATTGGGGGGCACACCTAAATGTGCCCTTATGTTTTCTATTGTTTTTTCAGAATATATGCCTCCCCCCCGTAGCTACGCCACTGATAAAATTGATTTGTCAAGTCATGCATGAGAGTGAAAATGCAAAGTTGTCACTTTTCACAACTCACAAGAGTCAAAATGTGGCAATTTAAGTTCACATATTGTTGGAAATGAAAAACATATAATTGTTACAAGGATTGTGGTTAGTTTCTGAGTTTTGTCTCGTTGTATGTTGTTTTGATCCGGCGCCTAGCCTGCAATTTACTTGATCGCCGCGTCGTCAAACTGCCTCGGCCCCGCCTCGGCCTCGCTCTCGAATCGATATCGTCGCGACGCATCAGGGCCTGTATTCCATAAACACATATAAGCAAGAAATCTTAGAATTTTTGCTTATTATCAGCAAAAATGCTTAGATCTAAGCATTTTTGCTTAAATTCCCTTGTAAGCAAATTTGCTTACATTTTAGACGCACTTTCGGTAAGCAAATTTGCTAAGTTTTTTTGCTTATTATAAGCAAATTTGCTTAAGCAAATTTGCTTAAACAAGCATTGGTATTCCATAAACATTTCAGCGTAAGATTTTTGTCTTAAATTTAAGACACCTCATAGTTGGCTTAAATATAAGAAAAAAATCTTATAGTCTGTAATCTTGAAGTTTGGGCATGTATTGTAGTGTAAGCTCGAGGATTGGCTGTGTTGCATGTACATAAAGATATTCTGATAATGCAGTAATAATGAAATAATTTGCACACCGTCTGATTTGAAGATGAGCCTAATTAATAATTGTTGAAGTATGCATACACAGGGCCAAAGGGACGCTCAAAACAAATTGGTAACTTGTCACCCTTGAAGTAATTGTGTTGTTAACTAAACCCGGTAATAACAGCTGGCCACCTCACCGTGTACTGCTAGGCAAGCACCACGGGCCGCGGCCGGAGCCCCTGGCGCCTGGCGGTCAGGGTGGCTAGCTAGGCCTAAGCGGACACAGTCCATAGTTGGCTGTAGCGAGTAACCAGTTTCCGATCCCCGTTTGGACCACGAATGTTTAGACAAACATAATATAAGCACAGTTTCTAATTTGATTATCCATTTCTATTTAACGTTATCTGTTAGAAAGATTTATTTTCTCCCTCTAACAACTGTCTGATACTTTGTCCGCGGTCCCCATTCACTTACATACAATTTTTTGTGCACTGCGACAAATCCTTAAACACGCAATCTCCATAGGAATTCCATCGCACAAAAAGGAAAAGTTGTGTCGAGAATATTCTGGATGACGTCATGACTAGTCTTAGTAACAAGCACTTTCACTTTTACAAATAATGATTAAACACTCACGTCACGTTTTGGTAGACGTGACGATTCGAGTTTTACCGGCATGGAAAACGACAAATTGTTGGGTCACTTTACCCTACACTTCGTAGATTTGGGTGACCTGTTTCACAAAAGGTACAGAACCGTTCACGTGACGTGAACGTGACGTGAACGTGACTGTTCGTACCAAGCCTGCAACATATTTTGTCCAATATCCATTAACCTTTTTAATATCATTTACCAGACATTTGCCAACATTCATTGAAATATTAATCACACACCCAGATTAAACGAATAACAGGCTAATCTTAAAGTGGACTTCCACATGATTTCAAGCTTCGAAAGACAGATATTTTAGGTCAATAAACACAATTTTGTGTGAAAAAAGTATGATTGTGGGTTCTTATAATTGGCTTTGAAATTCTAATGACACAAATTCGCGAGCGAGCTTGTTCTATCCCACAATGCACCAATTTGTGACGTGCGACCCTCACTATGCGCCTATCTATGTTTTTACACTGCAACGAATGTGTTCTTTTGATCGGACCAATACAATGCTCGATCATGAATAGTTTAGTCCACGATGCGCCACTCAACTGTGCCTTTGAGCATTACTGCATTGTTGAACCGTTTGAAAATACTTGCCTGCCCGAAATTGTAACACGTTTGGCTTTCATTGGAATTTGAATAGACACAAAGTCCTGTAAACGTGGTTATTGAATTTCCTGGCTCTGCATGGCCGGCTATTATGAATGACACATGCAGTGATCACAATGCAGTGGCACCGGATTCAAGCCTACTCAAGAAATTGAGCAAAGTGAGGGTGCTACGTAAGGGTCTCATGATTGTGTGCAGTAAATTTAATTATTTCCTCAGAGTTAATGACATTAGACAAATCTCTTAGAAATCAACCAAAGAGAGTCAAATCCTGAAAATATTCAAGCACATCCATAGATTTATTTCCAATATACTGTACTTTTTAAAAACTCGTCCGGAATTCTCCTTTAAAAATGAACACACATGTACATGTTCTGCAAAGCATTGAGTGAGCCTTATGGCTGCCAGAATGGATTGATTGTTAATACAGACTTTTCGATTTGTACGTTGACTAGTGGACTGGTACGGTGACGTCATTTTTTGAAGCAGTGCGCATGCGCATCTACGAGCCCGTAGTTCGTACCAGAAATCTAGTACGAGTAAGCCCCTGTTTTGCCGTCGGTCTAGATCTGTGACGATAAGCACTATTTTGTTACGAAATACAATGCTATATAGCTATTTTATGTTTCCCTTTTGTGGTCACTGTAAACAGTTTACTTGTCTATATAAAAGGTGACCTGTTTATAGCGTCCACACTTCTTGTCTGCATAGGGTGCAGTGGTCACCAGGTGTCTGGTAAAAATGCCAGTGGTAAAAATGCCAGAGGAAATAATGCCAGAGGTGAAAATGCCAGTGACAAAAATGCCAGTGGTAAAAATGCCAGTGACAAAAATGCCAGTGGTAAAAATGCCAGTGACAAAAATGCCAGAGGTAAAAATGCCAGAGGAAAATATGACAGTGACTGAAAATCTCTTTTTTTATTCTCATCAAGAAAATGGTACATGCCCCCCCCCCCCCACTCTAGTACTATATACCACAGAAGCAACATGTGTCCTGTGTGTACTGTTGAGTCTGTATACTAAGTATTACAATAACTTGTAGAACTTGAGTTATTTAATACATCTATAGGGATTCTCAGGATGTCTCATTCCACTTTGTTTGAGGTTACAATGTTGCATTGTACTGTAATGTGCTGTAATTTCAATTTTACGGAGTCTGTCTAGATATAAGATACCTCAATATAGCGCTTGGGTGGTCACTATACACAGGTTTGACAGTACACTGTTTTATGGAATTTGCCGTCACCTGTATATAGCGCCCACATGTCTTGTTGCCCTTGGGTGGTCACCATACAAAGGGTTAACTGTTAATGTAGGCGTATATGATTTGATGGAACTGGTCTATAAAGGTCACCTGTTTATAGCGGCCAATTTTCTTGTTTTCCTTTCGTGGTCATTATACACAGGTTTGACTGTAAATGATATTTCGAAACCTGTCTATAAAGGTCACCTGATTATAGCGGCCAATTTTTGCGTTTCCCGTTTGTGGTCATTGCACATAATGATTTGACTGTAAACAAGTATGGGATCCTGTCTATAATGGTCACCTGCTTATAGCGGCCAATTTTTAAATTTCCATTTGGTGGTCATTATACACAGGTTTGACTGTAAACGATATTTTGGAACCTGTCTGTAATGAAAACCTGTTTAAAGCGGCCAATTGTTTCTATCCCTTTGGTGGTCATTATACTGTACAGGGGCGTCGATCACGGGGGGGATGGGGGGGATATATCCCCCCCAATATTTGAGGTGGGGGGGATGGCCTGTGTTATCCCCCCCAATATTTGGGAGGGTAAAAAAAACAAAAAAAAGTATACTGGCGCATGTAATTGTGGAAGAGGCTACTATTGTATGTCTTATGTTAGAAAGTCCTTACTCATTCCTCCATAAGCAAAAGAAGTGCGATCCGCCCTTTGGTTTTCTGCAAACTTGATTTCATTAATTGTGTTTATCTATAACACGGTAACTCAGAAACAAGTTTATAAAACGTGAAATTGATGCCTTAGGTATGCTCCAGATTGCACAATTTCAAGCCCCAAAATGCAAAAGCTTCCTACCGTGGGAGGGGGGACACCCCTCTCCCACGCCCACCCCCCCCCCCAGGCGCGGATCTACCGGGGGGGGGGTGGTTTAGGGGGTTTAAACCCCCCCCCCCTTGGGCTGCCAAGTGAAAATGTGATGTGCATAGACAAACGCCATCATGGGTTTAAACCCCGGGGGGGGGCACTCAAATTATTTTTTGACGGGGGTGTGCCGCTTGGAAATCCGAAATAGGGGTCTTAAGAGCTGACTACAAGCACAAAATATAGGGTCTTGGAGCTACAAAAACCCTGAAACGGGAGTTAAGGGGACTAAGGAGCAGACTAAAACTACCAAATACGGGTAAAATACATGAACTTGGAGCTACCAAAGACCTACGGAAACCCTCAAATGGTGGTCAAGGAGCTGACTAGAAGAAGAATAATGGACTTGAGGCTACTTAAATACCTTGCCAAGTCATTCCGGGGGTCTATGGAGCGGCAATTTTTGAAAATCGGGTATCTTTAGAGCGGCAATCGGGTGTGAAAACGGGGTTCTTTTAAGCGGCACATACTCGTCTTTCATTAAACATGAGTGCCCCCCCGGGTTTAAACCCCCCCCCCCCCCCCCTTAGGCTGCCAAGTGAAAGTGTGATGTGCATAGAAAAACGCCATCATTGTGTCCAGACCCACACAGTATCCGTATCGTCATTGGGTCAAACCCCCCCCCCCCCTTAGCAAAATAGCAACAACAAAAATCGCCTCGCCGCTACGCGGCTCGTGGACGATGCTCCGCATCGTCATTGGGTCAAACCCCCCCCTTAGCAAAATAGCCACCAAAAAAAAAATCGCCTCGCCGCTTTGCGGCTTGTGGACGATGCTCTGCATCGTCATTGGGTCAAACCCCCCCCCCCCCCCCTCTTAGCAAAATAGCCACAAAAAAAAATCGCTTCGCGGCTCGTGGACGATGCTCCGCATCGTCATTGGGTCAAACCCCCTGATCATCCCCCCCAACCATGAGAAGAAATCGACGCCCTTGATACTGTACATAGGTTTGACTGTAAACAATATTTGGGAACCTATCTGTAATGGACACCTGTTTATAGGGGCCAACTGTGTGTATCCATTTGGTGGTCGTTATACACAGGTTTGATTATAAACGATATTTTGGCACCTGTCTATAAAGTTCACTTGCAATTTAGTTACAATTTTATTGTTTCCATTGAGTGGTCACTATACAGAGGTTTGACTTGATATTTTATAAAGGTCACCTGTTTATAGCGGCCAGTTTTATTGTTTCCATTTGGTGGTCACTATACACAGGTTTGACTGTATTATATCTTAAAACATTTGTTACAAAACTTCTCTGCAAATTTCGTCCAGAGACTTGAACGCCCGTCGTCGTGTGAAATCGAAAAGGTAAAGAACAACCGTCAACGTGCCTAGTCAACTCATTGTGGTACCTCACTGGGACGACGGGTCAACGGCCCTCGTCTAAGCAATCGAAAACTGCCTAGTGTGTCCAATGACCCAGGTGATAAAATAATTTGAAAGGGCAGAGAGATGATGATCGATCATATCCGGTGATATATTCAAGTATGTTTATTTTTTTTTCTTCTTATTGCAGGATGTCATCTGGAGACAAGAGAACAAGGTAGCAACCATTCACGAGGACTTCAAAAACCCTGAGGTAAATACTACATGGCATGTAATTGAAACAAACTTAAAAACTGAATGTCAGATTTCAATCAAACTTGGTACCTGAATGTATCTGAAAGGTTAAGGTCACAGGACTTCTTATATATGCAATAATAGCTCGTAATTGTGATATCTCAAAATCTGGTTAATGAATTACCATCGAAATTGAGTTCACAGAATTTATTCAGTGCAAAAATTTGGGCTTGATATAAAAATCGTGTAAAAAGCGGAGGCATAATTTTTCAACTGCACGCAGTCCAAAGATCCATCTAGTTTGGCATCATTTGAGTGTTCTTTCAGACCAGTTTTAGCTTCATAAAATATTCAAGGTATTATTTCATACCACTTAACAGTGTTTGCAGATTTGAGAAAATGATTAATAACTACAGTAAAAGGCTTTCCTTGTAATTAGTGTGCTCCTTATCTCTGTTTCATGTCAGGTTTTAGATGAATACAGAATTGGTGGTACAATCGGATGTGGAAAGGATGGAAGGCCTATATTTCTGGACCCTTTTGGCATGATTGATTTCAAAGGTAATCACCCTTAACTTATTTTGATCATTATATTTTCACAGGCAAGATAATGGTTTTGTATTTCTCTGTAAATTGTTGTAAATCATTGGATACTGTAGGTTCAAATCATGAAAGCATTCAGTTCCATTGTGATGAAATGGAATAATACCATAGGGGAGAGACCTGTCTCCAAATAAATTGACAACAAATATTTGTAAAAGTATACAATTTTAATAAAAACATAGAGTGTGCCCCCTACATAATAATTGGTGAATTCCTTAACAGTGAATCCACTGTGTGCTAAGCAGAATTGTGATGTATAAATATTGATTTCTTCTGTCACTGGTGATAGTGCTTTGAATAAAGAAATCACTTTTCATTAAAGGTTGGCTGACAAGAAAACTACCTAAAAATTGTGTTTTACTGTATCTAAGGTAGATTTTCATGAAGATTACTAATAAAAACATATTTTCCGCGTCAGAAAACCCAGTAAAATAAAAAAAATCAACTTTTAAATTCACTTTAGTAATCCCCGTAAAAAAAATTGAGTCCGGGGGAAGAAAAATTACGTCATCTTTGTGACGTCACATGCAGGCAATCGCAGTATAGCTTGGTCGTAGACGTACACGCTGAGTGCAATACTCACGTTGACAGAGAGATATAATTTTCGATTTTTTTTTTTTTTTTTTTTTTTTTTTTTTTTTTTTTTTTTTTTTTCCTTCAATACTTGCAAACATTTGTTAAAGTTTATATCATGGACGATCTACACTCAGATGTGTTGCTGCAAGCTGCTATAATTCATTTCTTAAGAATTTTCAGTTAAGCCTCAATTTACAAGCAAAAACGAGTTTGTTTTACTAGCAAGTCATAGGCTCTGCATGTAAACCATGCACGTTCCTCCGTGTTGCGGTCTGCTTGTGATGTCATGATCCGGGTTGCACGTGCGCACATTCCCGCTCCGCTATAAATAACTTTTTTAGCAGCATGGAACGCAGATGCGAGAACAAGTAAAACAGTTGCATGAAATTTACCTTTTTTCCCCAACTTAAGGATTTCTTTGGAAAAAAAGAGTGTGGTATATCAATATAGGCACATATATTTAAAGCTATAAACCTGAATCAAAGCCGGGATTTCACCATTTCTAACCTATACTACACTTATATTTATTTTTCCTTTATGCTCTCTCTTACTTTTGTTCCTTCATAGGTTTGCTTCATTCAGTCACTCAAACTGATATCATGAAGTTCTACATAAAGCGCTTTGATGGTCTCAACAAATTGATGATTGAGCAGTCAGAAAAGGTAAGTTGACCGTCATCATTTCTGTCTCTTAAACCTCCTTTACACAGGGGTGGCGATCGTTGAGCGATCAATTTCCTTCAAAGAGATTGTTGAGGGTTCGTTGAGTGATTGTCACTCAAAGATCGCCATGAAACTTATCAGAAAATTGAATTTTGATCGCATAATGAGAGCACAAGGATCTCCCAAACATTTACACAGGAACAGCTTTTTCAAGGCTTTTAGGAGATCTGGCCAATTTTTGATTGTTCAATGATCATCCAACGATCTTTGTGCTGTGTAAAGGGGCCCTTAAGCCCCTGTAACACCAAAATAACCAATCTTTACACCAAATTACCCGAGATAGGTTTCCATTACGACTTTCTCTATAGGGATGCTGTTGGGCGTCCTAATGTAAACAATGAATTTATGTTTCCCGATCTCACACGCGTTCTAAAAATGGAAATGAATAATCTAAAAAAGTACACATTTGCTGAGGATATGACAGGTCAGAGGACACGATGCTTTTCAAAACTTGGAAATACTCAAGATAATAAATGCACCCAACACTTTACTTTCAACAAAGAAGGAAAATAAAACTTGCGATGAACTTGTTTTGCTTCGCAATATGTTTCATGTAATGTGTATGCATGAGTGCGGCAAAAAAGCGCACGCTATACAAGTGCAGCAAACCTGTCTCGGGTAGGTTTGGGGTAGGTAAGCATTATTACACTGAATCCAAACCTATCTCGGGGCACCCCAAGACCGGTCTAGCACCACATCGAAAGGTGGTCCTAGATCGGTTCTCTATAGGGTAGGTTTGTAGCGTTTACACCAAAATAAAAAACTGCTCCGTTAGTGGATTAAAAACCACTTTAAACGTTAATTGAAAATCGCATTTGTTCGCGAAGCTGGTTAAAAAACATGCAACATGTATGCAATTAAACCCACTTTGATTTGCTGAGGGGGGAAATGAACACGTTGTAACAATGATTTTAATTGGTTAACTCAGCAATAATGAGCGTGGTTAGGGAAAGAAAAGATACCATTAAGGCAGTTTTCAGAATACCGATTTATGACAATATTAGCGGTGTATGACAAAAGATAATACAAAAGATAATACAGTTTTCAAAATAAACCCCCAGTTGTTTTGTTCCCATGGTGTTAGAAGAATGCCATTCCATTTATTTCTGGGCCACTGTGTACATGTCCTCTAATGTGATATATCTTTTACTAAATATATACATGTATGTAGCCTACTGAAGATTAATTTTGTCACTGTAATATATGTAGGTATGGCTAAAATATGTGCACAGAATTTATATACAGACAGAACTTTTGTGAAAATAAATGAATTAAAAGAGCTTGTTTATTATCATTTGCCACGGAACGCATGCAATGCAAGTTTTCAAATTTTCCTCACTAATGGATTTGTACAAAAGGATTTAATTTTGCAGTTAGGCTTAGTTTGTAAGCAGTTTCTTTTTTAGGCTCATCAACAAGAAGAAAAAAAAGAAGAGGATAATGAATAGTCAAAATTCCACAGAGGATAATGCAATTCAACCATGATTTGAAGTTGGTAGCATTCTTGGAATACCTCACTATAGTCTGACATGATTGAGTTTCAAATATTTTCTTGCAATCATTTGACAATCAAACTTTGAAACGTATTTAACTCCGTATTTGCCTCTCACTGACATGAATAATTCAAAACCTTTTAAGGTTCATAAGTGTTCTTGATTTAAATATTCTGTTGAATAGCAGTTCCTGCTATTGTGTGTCATCATAGGCGTTGATTTATTCTCGCCATTGAGGTGGATGATACATCGCTGAGGGAGCGAAGAGACCAACCCAGCAGCAAGCCCAAAATTTATGAGGGGGGGGGGGGGGGGGGGACGACACAAAAATAGTTTTTAACCGAACGACACCTAAAGTCAACAGACATTGTATGCACATAGCACACTTGAGCACTTTGACAACAAAATTTGCCTCTAATTTGAGCCTTAACACTGGCATGCAGATTAAAGGCATATATGCGTGGGTTAATAGACGCGTGGATCCATCTTGCGCACTTTTACGCACGGTACGTTATCCCCATTGGCTCAGTTATAAGTAGCGATCGCAAACTGTCCCGCTTCCGAATACCCGAGTCAAAAATTCATAAAAAATAGTCGCGTTCGGAATGTTTGTACTAGTCGAATGTAGATCCATCAGAGATGTTTACGAGCGAAAATGTCACGTAACACGCTTAACCGCAACCTACTTCAAAGTGCCGCCGTTTGATGCCTAGGTGATAGCGTGAGAAATTTGTTTGCTGCATGCAATTTCATAAGAAGGCCTTTGTTCAGATATTTCGAAGCACCTCTCTTCGATCGATCCAACACAAATCGTGAGTTTACCTCGAGAGATTACGGTGGAGTCGAGTTGGAATTTGCTGACTACCCTTTATAACCCACGCATATATGCCTTTAAGAAAGGTCACATACTTTCCGTCAACGATCATATCGTTAGTGTTGAGTCAACAACAGCCAAAAGTCATCCAAATTCCCCCTGAAATGGCGACAAATATTCTTACATGGTCACGAATAAGACAGCAAACCTCAATAAAGACATACCACATGCATGTATTTAATACCATAACTAGAAGTAAATACTCAAACCACTCACTTGATCGATACGAGGTTAGTGGATATTCTCTATTTTTAGTGGAATTCATAACTAAACTTACAAGAAACGTGTGCGACTTTCTAAAAGAAATTGAATGCCCGCCGCTAGCGAATTGTAGAGCCGACGACCGACGACGAAGGCATTAATCACAGTAGCAGTACGTCAACAAGTCCTGTACCATTATACGAACAAGGAAGCAATGCGAGATGTACTTCAAATTGGTTAAATCTCATTCGTTATCAGGAAATGATCGGTGGCCGAGTGGGTTAAGTCGCACGTGTGTATTCGTTGAGCACGAAATGTTAGTTTTGTTAATAGTGAGTTCGAGTCTTCAATATAGTTAATTTTTTTCCCCAGCCAAATATTTCAAATGTTTATCTTTTAGCTCAATTATGAAATGACTGAATTAAAATACCATTTTATATTTTGTAATTATATTAATTTTGAAATATGACAAGACAAGATCAATAAAAAAGGTGAAAGATGTACTTAAACAAATCCCTGTGCAGTGGCGTACCCAGGATTTTTTCAAGGGGTGGTTATTACGTCGTCCAAAATTTTTGAGGGGGGGTGTCGGTGAAGAATTGAGGGGGGATGTCGGTGAGGAGGGGGGATGTCGGTGAGGCTTTTTCGGAGATTTTCGAAGCCGAGTCTTAGATCCTTCTAATTTTGCAAATATATCCATTAGTAGGCGGTTTCTGGCCAAATTATTTATAATCCCATATTAGTAAAATTATATTCTTTCACATGGTAATAAAAGCGTACATTTCATTTGTTGGTGTGTGGGGCGTTTCCCACTAAGTACCATTTCCCTTAATAGCCCGGTCACATATTAACGGATTGCGTAAACGGACGTCAAACGGAGAGCTAAATTTTCCATCTGTTTGTATGCGTTTCTTGTCCGTTCCTTGTCCGGTTTGTACATAAAGCAATGGAGACGACTTTCATCACCGGATAATTTCATTTCGCAAATTTTCTATTTGTTGGGCATACGTTTCCGCTATCTGTTGATATCTGACCGGGCCATTAAATAAACCCCTCAAAAAAAAGTTCGGAAAACTCAAGTTTGATCGATCATATCTCTCGTATTTTTTAATAAGAATACTCGAAATCGGTTGTCACAATAAACCCTCATTATATACCTTTCAAACGGTGCATTATGTGTAGTGATTATGCAATTGGGGCGATTGCAGTAGCCCAGATAATAGGGGGAGGCAGGAAGTGAAATCTCGCAAAATGGCCCCAATGCATTCAATTTACGAGTGCATGACTGTGTTGATCAGTTTTCTAAAGGTTAACATTCTATTGAATACTGCCACCCTATCCATTCATCAAAATTGTTGAATTGGATACCATTTTAATGGAAATTATCTCTTCATTACGATGGCATATTAATCGTAAGGATTATGCAAATGGAGTGTGTGCAGCGAACCGGAATATGGAGATGGGTCGAGTGTGAAATCAGACAAAAAGATATGGAGTTGACAAAAAATCAGAGCGTTGCATTTTTTTCGAGCTTTTGGGAGGATTTTTTAGCATTTCAAATAAAATATTCATGATCAAATATGATATCAACGGAAAGCCCAACAACTCTTCTGTATGAAAAATGTGAAATTTATAATGATTTTTGTAAAGGGCGGCTGCAGGGAGATGAATGGGAGGGAGCCTCAAAAGTGACCCATTTTGAAACGCTCTGATTTCAAGGCACTATTCATGCGTTTTCAATTGAATTCCTCTCATTCATGGCCAACTCATTGAAGTCGCATTACATCCTCTACACAATGGTACAGATACCGACACCAAATCAGAGCGTTTTGAAATTGGGTCACTTTTGAGGCTCTCCCCACATTCTTCTCCCTGCAGCCGCTCTTTACAAAAATCATTATAAATGTCACATTTTCATACAGAAGAGTTGTTGGGCTTTCCGTTGATATCAATTTAAATCATGAATATTTTATTTGAAATGCTAAAAAATCCTCCCAAAAGCTCGAAAAAAATGCAACGCTCTGATTTTTTGTCAACTCCATATCTTTTTGTCTGATTTCACACTCGACCCATCTCCATATTCCGGTTTGCTGCACACACCCCATTCGCATAATCCTTACGATTAATATGCCATCGTAAGGAAGAGATAATTTCCATTAAAATGGTATCAAATTCAACAATTTTGATGAATGGAAAAGGTGGCAGCATTCAATAGATTGTTAACCTTTAGAAAACTGGTCAACACAGTCTTGCACTCGTAAATTGAATGCATTGGGGCCATTTTGCGAGATTTCACTTCCTGCCTCCCCCTATTCTCTGGGCTACTGCAATCGCCCCAATTGCATAATCACTACACATAATGCATCGTTTGAAAGGTATATAATGAGGGTTTATTGTGACACCGATTTCGAGTATTCTTATTAAAAAATACGAGAGATATGATCGATCACACTTGAGTTTCCGAACTTTTTTTGAGGGGTTTAGATTCAAAATTACCGTCCCCGATTTGCACCAATTACAAGTATGTGTGTGTGTTTGTGTGTATTCATGTGTTTATAAAAGTGATTGTTTGTATGTGAGCGTGTTGGTGTGTTTGTGTCTGCATGTTTGTGTTGTGTGTGTGTGTGTGTGTTTGCGTATGTGTGTGTGTGTGTGCATTTTTGCACTTGTAAGGACTGGCAAACGGGGATACACACAGGTTTACACTCCGGCAAACAGGGATATTCCTCACACCGGCATATCCCCGTTTTCCGAACAGCCTATATAGTGCTTCAGGGATCGTCTTAAGGGCAGGAGCTGACGACGGATAGTCAACCTATTCGAAACGTCGAGCCCCTCCTACCATCCACCCTCTCCTCGCAATACCAACAGTCCTTTCCAGGACTAATCCCAACAGTCCTTTCTAGGACTACCAACAGTCCTTTTTAGGACTCTCCTAGAAAGAATACCAACAGTCCTTTTCAGGACTACACCAACAGTCCTTTTTAGGACTACACCAACAGTCCTTTCTAGGACTACCATAGTCCTTTACAGGACTCACCAATCCTCCCCTCTCACATGGTGCAACCGCAAACCACGAGTATTATATACACCACCATGGAATCCGATACTTACAAGCAACATTTTAGAATGTATATATCCCCCATCCCCCGTGATCGACGCCCATGTGCATCATCATTCAAAATAATAAACAATAAAAGGTCAAAGGTCAAATGAGGGTCAATGTGAAGTTTTTGGGGTAAGAGTCTATTAGGGTCGATAACTTTCCAACCCTGCATCTCTTTGTAACCAAACTTGATTGGTAGATGCCCTATACCGGCCTTCAAAGGTCACATAAGTAGGTCAAAGGTCAAATGAGGGTCAATGTGAAGTTTTTGGGGTAAGAGTCTATTAGGGTCGATAACTTTCCAACCCTGCATCTGTTTGTAACCAAACTTGATTGGTAGATGCCCTATACCGGCCTCCATGATATGCTGCGGTCAAAGGTCACATAAGTAGGTCAAAGGTCAAATGAGGGTAAATGTGAAGTTTTGGGGGTAAGAGTCTATTAGGGTCGATAACTTTCCAACCCTGCATCTGTTTGAAAGTTGAAACCAAATTTGATTGGTAGATGCCCTACATTGACTTCCATGATATGCTGGGGTCAAAGGTCACATAAGTAGGTCAAAGGTCAAATGAGGTCAAATGTGAAAGTTTTGGGGTAAGAGTCTATTAGGGTTGATAACTTTCCAACCCTGCATCTGTTTGTAACCAAACTCATTGGTATAGATGCCCTATATAGGCCTCCATGATATTCTGGGGTTAAAGGTCACATATGTAGGTCAAAGGTCAAATGAGGTCAAATTTGAAAGTTTACCTGCAAGACTCTATAATGGTTGATAACTTTCCAACCCTGCATCTGTTTGTAACCAAACTTCATTGGCATGAATGCGCGCAATTGGGCGAGACACATTACGGCTATCGCCTTGTTTAATTAATGTGATAAATCCTACATCGGTGAAACAGCCCGACCGATATCAGAAAGAATCACTGAGCATAAAAGGGATGTCAACTCAGCCATAGCCGAACATGCCTGGGAGAACCAGCATCAGCCAGACTGGGACGGGGTTCAGTGCCTTTCCCAGGAACGGCACTTGTACACATGTAGGGTAAAGGAAGCTATCAATATCCGCCTCAATCCCAACAATTTCAATAGAGACAACGGGATCGATATCCCCGCCATGACACTCCCTGACCAGCCCGAGCCGGCACGCCATTGTTTCCGTCCAACCGACGAGCCGAGCCAGCGGCCCGCTGATTGGTGGAACACCCGCGTGTAGCGGCCAATAGGACCTGGCCTTTACTGGCCAATCAGGCGCTTACTCGCTCAAGCGGGATTGCGTGTTGCGCCTGCCAGAGGGTATATATTCCCTTGCTTACAGCATATTTGTATCACCTGACAAAGTGTTGCAGCGGCGCACGAAACGTTGTGATCTTTTTAGATTCCTTGTTGACCTCAAACGAGTATCATTAGCGATATTATTAACGATATTATTTTTTGTTTTTAAAAATGCATGAATTTAAGTGACTGTAAGAAATGCATGTAAAGGGCTAAAGTGACCTCTTACACCAATAGATAGCCCACCTCTTACTTGAGGCTATTTTTGTCCAATACAGAGAATTATCATATTGTCCAGGTCTGCTTGGTATTTCAATTTATATAATTCACCATTATAACCAGTACTTGTCTCTCTAATAGTTCCAGCTACTAAACCCCTCAAAAAAAGTACGGAAACTCAAGTTTGATCGATCATATCTCTCATATTTTTTAATAAGCATATTCAAAATTGGTGTCACAATAAAGCCTCATTATATACCTTTCAAACGGTGCATTATGTGTAGTGATTATGCAATTGGGGCGATTGCAGTAGCCCAGAGAATAGGGGGAGGCAGGAAGTGAAATGTCGCAAAATGGCTCAATGCATTTAATTTACGAGTGCATGACTGTGCTGACCAGTTTTTTGAAAGTTCACTTTAATTGAATACTGCCACCCTTTCCATTCATCAAAATCATTGGAATTTGATACCATTTTAATGGAAATTATCTTTTCATTACGATGGCATATTGATCGTAATGATTAGGCAAATGGGTTGTGCGCAGGAATATGGAGATGGGTCGAGTGTGAAATCAGACAAAAAATATGGAGTTGACAAAAAATCAGAGCGTTGCATTTTTTTCGGGCTTTTGGGAGGATTTTTTAGCATTTCAAATGAAATATTCATGATTCAAATTTATATCAATGGAAAGCCCAACAACTCTTCTGTATGAAAATGTGAAATTTATAATGATTTTTGTAAAGGGCGGCTGCAGGGAGATGAATGTGGGGGAGCCTCAAAAGTGACCCATTTCAAAACGTTCTGATTTGTTGTCGGTATCTTGTACCATTGTGTGGAGGATGTAATGCGACTTGAATGAGTTGGCCATGAATGAGAAGAATTCAATTGAAAACGCATGAATAGTGACTCAGTTGTGCCTTGAAATCAGAGCGTTTTGAAATGGGTCATACAGTGCATGTACAGGCAGCACTTTAAATTTTTGAAATAGAGGGGCAGTATGTGCTCTAAAACCAGACTTAGATATTATGCGTACACAAAGTTTCTGTAATATTAATATTCTATTTAACAAATAATTATTTGAAGATCCCCAAATTGAAATTCCATAATTTAAATGACACAATTTAAGAGTATTATACAACATTAATAATATAGTTTTTGGTATGAACTCACACAATCTGTTTATAACACCAATATTTCTTGAAACCTGATTACACAACTTATTAACCTGACTTTTCCATTTCATATTATCATCTATGTAATTTCCTGTAAACTTGTTTTCCCTTACTAAATGTATCATGTACTGTAAAGGTTTGAGTTGAGAAATACATCCGCCTCATCAAAGCTATTTACAAAGATCCTAGCGGCAAAATTCATCTGGAGACTACTACTACTAATGCTTTCAAAATCCTGAAAGGTGTCAGACAGGGTGATCCAATTTGTCTGAAACTCTTTACAGCAGCCATGGAAGACGTCTTCAGAAACCTGGATTGGCAATCGAGAGGAATTACAATAAATGGGGAATATCTTTAATCATCTAAGGTTTGCAGATGACATTATGCTTGTTAGTCATGATCCTCAGGAACTACAGACAATGATCCAGGAGTTCAGTGTAGAGAGCAAAAAGGCAGGACTCAAAATGAACATTAAAAAGACCAAAGTAATGATGAGTAACTTGAACGTTTTCTATAGAAGTTACACATTCAGAAATGTTGTGTCTATATATTGTGTATTCTAACAAGACATTTGATTATGCACATATTACTTTTGTTTTGTTTTATCTTGACAGATGAATAAGACAATAGAGGGGATTCACTTCATCATGGACTTTGAGCATCTTGGTCGGCAACACTTATCAAAACCGTCAGTCCAACTCCAGATGTCTGTGAGTATAACATACCATTGATCTAGTGCAAGTTAATTTGCACAATGGGGGAGGCATCCCTTGATTGATCTAAACCGAACACAAAAAGTAACTACCCCCTAAACAATCGCCAATAATTTCAGAACTAAGAATCGTTTCAAGATTTCGTCTTGCCAAAATATCCCTATGGTAGTTTGGAAAACAATGTGTAAAGAGAGGTAACCTTTAATCCATGGTTGAGTGAGCACACATTAAAGAGAAAATTGTCATATTTCAAAATTCGCAAAAGTATTATCATTACAGTTTATTGAGTATTGAACATTTTTAAAATGCGCTGTTTTACAATTGCAATTAATGCATTTTACCACATGTGCCATTAAAAAAAATCAAAATGAATGGAATATCAAACAGCGTTGTTTCATAAACCATAATCAATGCATTCAGCCACATGTGCTGTTTCACAACAATGTACAGGCATTTTATCTTTAATCTGTGCTCATTCAGCCATAAATGATAAAGTGATGAATCTCTCTGATCTTCACACATAGTGTTCATAACAACTGTACCAATATTATGCTAAGATGACATCTTGAAACAATTATCGGTTATGAAATTATGAGCAGCTGTTTAGGGGGGTAGTTACTTTTGTGTTCGGTTTAGTTGCTTTTCATTTCATTCCCCCAGATTGTGAACATATGTGAGGTACTGCACTACCCTGAGTTACAACTCAGATACCATGGGTGGTATTCTGTAAGAATCTAAAGAGGTGAAGTTGATCTTAAGAGCAACTTTGGTATTCTGTAAGTTGCTCTTAGAGTTGCTCTTAAAACCAACTCTGAAAAGTTGCTCTTAACTTAAGAGCAACTTTTCGAATATGTAAATGTATGCAAATATATGCAAATAAGCATCCTAAGATAAGAGGTATTCTATAGATGAAGATAAGAGCAACGTTTTGATCTTATTTTAAGACTGCCTACAACCAGTCTTAGTTTGAATTAAACAAAACAAAAATAATAAGTCCCCCCCCCCCCCCTAATCAAAACAGCGTAACTTTTTAACAAAAAGGTTTTGAGAAAAATAACTTGGCAGAATTGTTTCTACACATATTGACTAACTTCTCCGAGAAAATGAGGTTGATCAATCAAGTCATACAAATAAATATGAAGAAATATTTTCTTCAAACACTTATTGATAAGCAGATAATATTACATCTCAATTACATCTCAATTCCATCTCAAGGAAATAAAGGACGCTTAAACTTGTATTATTTTATTTTCTATGAGAGTTTGTTCAATTACACATTTCTTTATTAACTGAAGTTTATTTAAATGAGTAATATGATTGTTGTTATATACTGTCATACTGTTAAAAGATGTTGTAGTTTGTATCAGGCTACCAAATATGGCCCCCCCCCTGTTGCGCTTATCAGCTAATTAAGCGCATTAACACAGATAATTCCGTGCAGTGAATTTATTTTGCTTATCTATTTTCCTTTGTGGTTAAGCGCAATAAGACTCATCGGCGCAAGCAAAAACCATCTTCTGCGCGCTAAAAGTAAAGTGTGTACAAATGAATGGGAAATTTATTTGCACAGGGGAATAATTGACATCGTTTCAGATTCGGCAGATTTGTCAAGTTTATACAAATATTTTTGGGATAAATGTAATCTTGAAGATTTTAAGAACACTTTGATAGCACTTTTATTGGAAAAAAGTTTATCATTTATCAAAGAAAACAGACCTTTTAAATAGGGGGCCATATTACGGCACCCTCTTTCAATGTGATTTTTGTATGCAATGAAATGCAAATCGCCATTACGGGACAATTACGATCACAGTCGGCAAATATGTATGGCATTGTTTTCATCTTCATTTGAAGTTCATTCTTGACGAATTTCGTGGCTTCTTCAAAGATATTTTTTTTCAGATATCAGTTGTTAAAACTTAGGGGGGCCATATTCGGACACCGCATCATACTGTAATATACTTTGCAATCAATCAATCAATCAATCAATCAATCAATCATTCAATCATTCAATCAATCAATCAATCAATCAATCAATCAATCAACCAATCGTGATGTGGCCACGTGGTATCTACTTGACAATTCTGCAAAATGATTAGTTGTTCATCAATGAAAACAAAGACGATGATTGGTCGAATGATTATTAATGGGCGTGGCTCATGAATATTTATGATCTAATTAATTATTCATTATTCATGCTAAGATCGTCTTAAGAGCAACTTACAGAATACCACAGTCGGCAAATATGTATGGCATTGTTTTCATCTTCATTTGAAGTTCATTCTTGACGAATTTCGTGGCTTCTTCAAAGATATTTTTTTTCAGATATCAGTTGTTAAAACTTAGGGGGGCCATATTCGGACACCGCATCATACTGTAATATACTTTGCAATCAATCAATCAATCAATCAATCAATCAATCAATCAATCAATCAATCGTGATGTGGCCACGTGGTATCTACTTGACAATTCTGCAAAATGATTAGTTGTTCATCAATGAAAACAAAGACGATGATTGGTCGAATGATTATTAATGGGCGTGGCTCATGAATATTTATGATCTAATTAATTATTCATTATTCATGCTAAGATCGTCTTAAGAGCAACTTACAGAATACCACAGTCGGCAAATATGTATGGCATTGTTTTCATCTTCATTTGAAGTTCATTCTTGACAAATTTTGTGGCTTCTTCAAAGATATTTTTTTTCAGATATCAGTTGTTAAAACTTAGGGGGGCCATATTCGGACACCGCATCATACTGTAATATACTTTGCAATCAATCAATCAATTAATCAATCAATCAATCAATCAATCAATCAATCAATCAATCAATCGTGATGTGGCCACGTGGTATCTACTTGACAATTCTGCAAAATGATTAGTTGTTCATCAATGAAAACAAAGACGATGATTGGTCGAATGATTATTAATGGGCGTGGCTCATGAATATTTATGATCTAATTAATTATTTATTTGTTCATGCTAAGATCGTCTTAAGAGCAACTTACAGAATACCACTTAGGCACATCTTAGGGAGCTCTTAGAGTTGATCTAAGAGCAACTTTTAGGATGAACTTACAGAATACCACCCCATATCTCCATCCAACAATCCAATCTAGCTTGGTCGGACTGATTGTGTGGGGGGGGGGGGGGGGGGGGGGGCACACCTTATATATATTTTGTTATATTCCCCTTATGTTTTCTATTGTTTTTTCCCATATTACCATGCCCCCATCCCCTGTAGCTATGCCACTGTTTATCATTATTTTTATGCCTCCGCCAACGAAGTGGCCGGAGGCATTATGTTTTCGGGTTGTCCGTCCGTCTGTCCGTACGTACGTCCGTCCGTCCGTACGTCCCGTTTTCGTTCTCGCGATATCTCAAGAACAAGTTGACGGATCAATTTCAAAATTAGTATGAGTGTACATATTGGGGTGACAATGATCTGATTAGATTTTAGGGGTCATGAGGTCAAAGGTCAAGGTCACAGGACTCAATATATATGCAAAAATGCCTCGTTCTCGCGATATCTCAAGAACTGATTGACGTATCAAATTCAAACTTGGTATTAGTGTAGATATTGGGGTGGCAATGATCTGATTAGATTTTGGGGTTCATGAGGTCAAAGGTCAAAAATGCCTTGTTCTTGCGATATCTCAAGAAACGGTTAACGGATCAATTTTAAACTTGGTATGCGTGTACATATCGGGATGCCACTGATCTGATTAGATTTGGGGGATCATGTGGTCAAAGGTCAAGGTCACATGACTCAATATGTATGCGAAAATGGCTTGTAATGGCAAAATTTCATAAAGAGTTAACGTAGCCAAAAAATGTTGGGGTTACGAGGTAGAGGTCAAGGTCACGGGACTCATTATACATGCAAAAAATCTTGTAATGCCAAAACTTCAAGAACTAAATGTCAGATTTCAATCAAACTTGGTACCTGAATGTTTTTTAGGGAGCCATCAAAGATTGGGGTCATATGGTCAAGGTCACAGGAATAAAAATATATGAAAAGTATTTAACAAAAATTAAATCAGTGCATGTTAATTTGGGCTTGATATTAAAATCACGTGATAGCGGAGGCATAATTTTCGATTGCGCGCAATCGAAGATCCATCTAGTTGTTGTTCATTTCATTCCCCCAGATTGTGAACATGTGTGAGGCGCACTACCCCGAGTTGTTATACCGTATCTACATCCTGCGAGGGCCCCGCCTCTTCCCCCTCCTCTACTCCCTCATTAGCCCTCTGCTCAGTGAATACAACCGCAGAAAAACCGTCTTCTTGAAAGGTCAGTTTTGTCTCACCTCCCTCATCTGTCCACCAGTTATCCAGAAATTATATTAATTGAATGCCATCTCACAGTATACTCCTTAGCTTCATTAATTTAGACCAAAAACAATTGCTCGAAAAAATGCATTATGCACATTGAATAACATAACATGCATGCACAAATCAAAAAACTTACACATACCTACTCAAATTGCAGTATTAAAAGCTATCACATGCATAGGCGTAGGAGGGGGGGTTGGGGGCTGGGTGGCCCACAGCCCCCCCCCCCCCCCCCCCCTGGAGTTTTGAAAACGGCCATATTCGGGCTAAAAAGCACCTGAAATTCAGGCAAAACTATGCCATATCCAGGCAAAACCATGTCATATTCGGGCAAAACCATGTCATATCCGGGCAAACCATATGTCATATTTTGGCAAACTCGTGTTACATTTGGGCAAAGTCATCTTGTTTTCGGGGAAAATCGTGTCATTTGCAGACTAAGCCATTAAAATGATGAGGACCTTTACTTCTTTTTTTTTTTTTGCCTCTCGAAAAGTCGGAAAGGAAAATTATTTGGGCAAAAATACCTCAGCCCCCTGAGAAACACGTTCCCATACACCCATGCATGAAACAGGAAGGGCCCGATGAGCTTATGCCATGGCGTGGCGTCCGTCGTCCGTCCTTCCGTCCGTCCTTCTGTCCGTCCTTCCGTCCGTCCGTCCGTCCGTCCGTCCGTCCGTCCGTCCGTCCACAGTTTTCAAAATGATTCTTCTTCGTTATTTTTCAACCGATTTTGATTCTGATTGTTTCATAAGATAGGGCTAGGAGGGGGATTTAAAACTTCTACACAGAATCGTGAAATTCATTATATATGCTAATTTATGCAAATTTATTCGAAATCACAAAAAATGCTTCTTCTCCTTCATTTCTTGACCGATTTTGATTTGGTTTGCTTTATCTGGTAGAGCTAACTTTGGTACACTAAACTTCCACACAGAATTTTGAAATTTTTCTCCATTAATTAATTATGGTAATTTATGCAAATTTATTCCAAAAATCACAAAAAATGCTTCTTCTCCTTCATTTCTCGACCGATTTTGATTTGGTTTGCTTTATCTGGTAGAGCTAACTTTGGTACACTAAACTTCTACACAGAATTTTGAAATTTTTCTCCATTAATTAATTATGGTAATTTTTTATTTTATTTATTTATTTATTTATTTTTTTATTAATTTATTTATTTATTTTTATTATTTATTTTTTATTTTTTATTTTTTTTTATTTTTATTTATTTATTTATTTATTTTTTTTTCAATTTTTTTTTTCTTTTTTTTTTTTTTCTTTTTTTTTTCCCATGTCCCTTCTGGGGCGTCAAATTTATATTTTTTTCACTCTAATTTTTTTTAAATTAATTTTTATGTCCCTTCCAGGGCATCACATTTTTATTTTTTGACCAGTTGAAAAGTGTACCACATGAAATTTGCGATATTTGATGTTGCGAGATGCCAGATGAGCGCTACGTCATTGACGTTCTGTTTTTTTTTTATGGCCATGACAAGTAAATTTTCTTGCAAAAAAGATATTTTCAGATGTAGGAAAGATGCTCAAAAATGATAAGAGACTTTCATCGGGCAAGATCAACAGTAAAGGTCAAAGTTCACAGGTCAAAGTACAAGAATTACTGGAAAAAAAAATCATGTTTTTGTATATTGTACTGATATATTTCATGTTCAAATAAATATAAATTAATGAAACTGCTGTAAACAAATAGTTATGAATCGAATAATTTATATTCTTACAATTACAAAGCTGTATTTTGCACACGGGCATTGCGATACAACCGATCATTGCATTCTACTAATTATAGTAACACAATTATAATGGTTTAGTATTCATGCAATTTCAGTTATCCCCCATTTTGTATTGTCCTTATTGTTCCACTTGTATCAAATGAGATATACTATGTTTGTGTTTTTTGCCAATAATTATGTTTTGGAGAGGTAACACTACAAACCTGATAACCCGTCACAGCAGTACATTGCCCTTGAATAATATTTCAGAGCTCTACATCTCCCATAATGTACGTCCTTATAACCAAACGACTGCACCAAGGATGTGCCGGGTAACATGCAGCTGCGTTGTCGGACTTGTTGTGGGGGGGTGGGGGGGGGGGGGGGGGGGCACACGTTATGTATTTGTTTATGTTCCCCTTATGTTTGTATTGTTTTTTTCTATTATTGAGGAGGCACAGGCCCCCGTAACCCTGTAACTACGCCACTGGTATCAATTTACTAATTTACTGTTCCTTGGTTATTTTCTTCAATGCTATTCTCTGCTCCTTTGCCCAAAACCGTCTTTCCTTGTGCATGTTGTACAAATTAGACGGTCACCCTGACATGTCCTACCCGGGGATATTATATTATCTTGAAGGGAACAATCATAGCTGTCTCTAACACGCATCTAATCAAAATGACACTCTTTATATTATCGTGTATTTCCGATCGTGAGCGGATACCTCCCCCACCCCTTCCTCCTGCCCCATGTCCCTTCCTTGGTAGCTTCGCCACTGACAAAATAATATAGTTTGCCACATGTAGGCGCAATTGCAGGTTATACAATGGAGCGAGGAAGAACCTATTACAGTTGTGGTCAGATGCCCCAGTCAGCGAGGTGTACAAATAAACTATTAAGATGACCCCGACTCATGTACACAGTTGTATAGCCCTGGAACTACTACCTGTATGTGGTATAAGCGAAGCGAAATTGAAGTTGTCGTCATTTTTTGGCGATGACAAGCGGCAATAGCGATCATTACGATACCATCCGCGTAATATAAATCTGTCTGGGCAGAAACGGTCAGTTCCTTAGTCGGTCGGGTGGAGTCATGGCGTAGGTCAAGGAATAGCTGTGCTTTAGCCGCTATCAAGTCCGAAGTAAGGTCTGACTGACGCTGACATGAGGATCGCAGCACGGCAGTTGTTTGGTAATGAGTCGAGTAGCCTATGTCTAATCTGGGTCTCTGTATATTATATGTATGTCACGGTCAGGCGGATTCGTTGGAGGTACGCTTCCGCGCTCTCCCCGTCAGTCATGGTCATTATATTAAAGTCACGGACGCGACTGTATGAGGATTTAGCAGGGCTAAACCTAACAAACGCGTCCTTTAAGTCGTCGTATGATGCAAATGTCAGTCCGTCAATTCAAAGTCTGGCTTGTCCTTGTAATGTACGTCGGAATGGGTCAGTCGCATCGAGGTCGTGTGCGTCGAGGTAATCGTCAAAGGTCAGAAAGTCTTGTTCTATTATGGTCACGGCAATCATTGCAATTGGAGGTCCAGGGTGTCGTCTGTCGATGTCGACCTGGGCGTTGTCTGTCCCACGTGGTCCGTCGTCGATGAAGTCATCAGGGTCCAGCTCGTCCTCGATCAGGACATATAGATGTTATTGTCATCAGCGGTAGGCGTACGTTGTTGTTGGTCAATACGATGTCATGGTCGATGTTGATGAGTCGAGGTCGTTCAGCATCAACAGGGCTCGAGCATGGCGATTGGCTTGTTACAATCCTTGGCGTCGGTATAGTGAAAGCCTGATGTCATCTTCGTTGGTCAAGTTTTTTGGTGCCTTGTACTTATTTGATGTCGTCTCCTAGCTCGTTAGTGTAAATGGCTCTGCGTCAAGACGGTCCACCTACTAGTATAAGTCATGGACACAAGCTTTGTTGTTGTATCCCCTTCACGGCAAAGTGTTTTTATTGAGCAATCAGCACATCAATTTAAGCTGTATAGTCATGGTATATTAGTGATCCAGTTGTTGGTTGATATGTATAAAGAAAGCTCCAAAGTCGGCAGGATAAAATGGTTTAATGTTGATGATCCCCATCACAGTAAATAGGTGAAAATAAGTATTATTGAGCAGCCACACGCAAAGTCATGAAGTCATCCTCAAGGCGTAACACCCCAAGGGTATACCGCACCAGCTACATTCAAGGCTTGATGGGCCACTCCGAAGTGTTGTACGAAGGCTACATCAGACACTTCCAAATGAACCCCTTTAGCAGGGACACAATGGAATCTGGGGAAAATCCCTGCCCGAAGAAATAATGTTGAATCTAGAAGGACAAAGTGGCAGGAATTAATCAAATACACCGACATAAAATATAGCAAATAGGAAAGCATTGAAAACGATCTGGATACTGCATGGACAATGGGCCGTATGCATAAAAAGTAGCAATTGCTTGTGCTAGCCTTTTGCTTGAATCGGTATGCATAAAAACAAGCAATTGCTTGCAAGCAAAAGCTTTTGCTTACAACACAAGCAATTGCTTACTGCTCGTAAGCAATTGCTAGCCAAACAAGCAATTGCTTAAAACCCTATGCATAAAACCAACCTTTTACTTGTCTTGATAAGCATTTGCTTGCGTTTGTTCAAGCACCTCCAGACCAGCTTGAGCTCGTGCTTACTCAGGACATTTGCGTTTTAGGATACGTTTTTAAACCGTTACAGGATGATTTAGAGCTCCTGATTTCAGAGGTTATTTTGTGATTTCATATTTAATCAAATGGCTGTTATTTTGCTTGAACTTGATCTTTTGCTTGACAAGCTCTTGCTTGTGCTTAAAGCATTTGCTTATAAGCAATTGCTTGTTTTTATGCATACGGCCCATTGATTCAATAGAGATATCATCAACAACTATTTAAAAACCTATTTAGATTTTTTTCATAGTAGTCTATAAGCATTTTTTGTATTTTTCTAAAAAGTCAAAATGTCCCCTGGCCGGTAGACTTATGAATAAAATGGGCCGTATGCATAAAAAGTAGCAATTGCTTATAAGCAATTGCTTCATGCACACGCAAGAGCTTGTCAAGCAAAAGATCAAGTTCAAGCAATTGCTTAAATTCGTATGCATAAACTTTTGCTTGTGCTGAAACCTTTTGCTTACACTGGCGAAGCAATTGCTTACGTGTTGAACAAAGCATCGTTACGGTTGTGCGAACATCGCACTGCAGGACAAATAAGGGTATCGTCGTGTATAGTCCCTGGCATAGCTTGCCCTAGTTGCGCCCGACCTGGCAGCAGTATTTTTTCTTACGCTAATAGTTTCTGAAGGTAAAATTATAATTTGAAAAAAAAGTAATGAAGAATAAAAGGGGCACATGGATGCACAGACAAAAGGACAATTCATGTAGTTCAATACAACACTGCAGCAAGTTAGACGCTGGTTGTTTTTTAGTTTATGTGATAGAAGTGACGAGCGAAAACATGGGGTCTGATTGTGAGGAAGGACATTTGCATTTAGGTGATCAAAATCTTAATTTGATTCCATTTTCATAGCTCGCTCTTGTAGTTTATATACTGATAGCATTTATTTTCCCACAAAATAATTCAAAATATGAATTGGTATAAAAGGAAACAGCAAAATTATATAACATATACAGACACCCGATCACAATAAAATGATAATAATAATGACAATAAATTACATTTTTATAGCGCATCATATGAATAAACATCTCTATGTGCTTTACAAGAAATCATGATAGTAGTAATAGTGAATACAGTAGGAAAGGTCAGTTGAATTATCTATTCTATATAGATAAAACATTTTTGTAAAATATTAGAAAGTACGAAAATATTCTTATTGTGAAAATAGGGGGAAACAGCAAGGAGTTTCCTGTGTTAGTTAAAAATACAGCGCAGATCGATGGATATAAAGCAAATCATGAACAAGATTTCCTCCATGGACAGATGGATATAAATGTCTAAAATAACAGCCATTTGATTAAATATTAAATCACAACATAACCTTTGGAATTAGGAGCTCGTAATCATCCTGAAACGGTATGAAAACTTGATCCTAAAACGCGAATGTCCTGAGTAAGCAAGAGCTGAAGCTGGTCTGGAGGTGCTTGAAAAAACGCAAGCAATTGCTTATCAAGACAAGTAAAAGGTTTGTTTTCTGCATACGGTTTTAAGCAAATGCTTGTTTGGTTAGCAATTGCTTAAGAGCAGTAAGCAATTGCTTGTGCTTGTAAGCAAATGCTTGTGCTTGCAAGCAATTGCTTTTTTTTATGCATATCGATTCAAGCAAAAGGCTAGCACAAGCAATTGCTACTTTTTATGCATACGGCCCAATATCTTGAAATAAAATATGAGATCATTTGAAAGTGAATGATTCTCATTTTACATGTTTTATTCAAGGAACTTTCAAATGGAATTAAAAACAACCAATTTAGTGTCAAGGGGCATTTCGGGTACCAATACTCAAGTGTACCTTTAAATGTAGAAAGGCTGATGTGGGTCAACTTCAATATTGTTCTACAGCACCTTATCCATATTGTGTTGGTTATCATCTTTGTTCTTTGAATGAGGAACAGACTAATTGCTTCGTCAGGACCAGCTGTACAATGAATGCTTATTTTAGCAATTAATGAACATGGTTTTTCGAAGCATTATACTTCCACCTCAAATGACTCCACCTGAGAGGCTGATGACAATTAAAGTGTAATCAGCATATGGGAACACATGTTTTAAGATACATGTAGTATCAGGTGGCCATCGGGTGCAACTGATGACAACTGATATGTCATAAACATTGAGTGTTGAATATAAAATTATATAAGATGATGACGTCATAATGAAGGGAAATTGAGCATTCCTATTGGTTGATTACAGATGCTTAATCCAGTATAGTGCACGTTACTACCTGGTAACTTGCACTATAACATAAATTCATGCACGGTATGTGTGTACAAACTTCCCATAGAGAGCCAAACAAGGCATATGGCCTTGAAGTGTGTAACGTCAAATTCAGTCCACTGTGAAATCGCTGTAAAATTGTCCGTAAAAGTGAGAATAATCAGAGGGCTGTGTGCATTTCCAGTCCCAAACTTAGCAATACCAAACAACATACCATGCCAACATGCCAACATGCCAACTGCCAACATTTATTTACTACGGAGCAGATAATTTACAAAACAAAGCATTTTCCATGATCACTTTCACGAGTTTTTTCTTCAATATAAAATACAATGTAAACAAGCATTGTGACATCACAACCGTGAGGTCAATTCGGGTTCATCAATATGATAACAAAACCAGTTCCTCAAAATAATCATCTTATATAACAAATAGTTCATGCTTCTTGTCGTTAAATATTCCACAATACACACCTACATTTTGAATTTCACTCGTGCAATTATATTGCACTCGGCCTGCGGCCTCGATCTTTCTACCTCGATCTTTCTACCTCTACCGTGTCTTTTGTCCTGTTGTTCGTAGTATTTTTCCTGCTTCTCCTGTAAATAGCCATTATTTAGTAGTCGGTAGATTTTATCACAATTATTTATGTTTATATTTTTTCTCAGTTCATTAGTTAGTTTAGTTTGTAAGCATTGCATGCAGTATTCTACTCTGCCGAGTTTGTCTATCAGGACATATTTATAAGCTACACATGAGGGACCTTAATTCCACAAGCTTTGCTTTCAACCAAGGTCACCTCATCTTTCTATTGTAACGCCATATTTTGTCAATTTGTTATGTTCATGTCATATTTGTAATGTGTGTTATAGACCAGGAGCCAGCGAGGGTTAGCCTAGCTAAAAAGGTTACCAATTTTCTTGTAAATAGTTATTTAGTGTATATGCCTCTAAGTATGGAAATGAAAGTCTGGCTGGTTATTGGTGGTGGGTGTGGTCAGGAGGGTCATGCAAGGGGCCCCAAAAAATTAGGCTAGCCTAGCTACAAAGGTTACCTCGTAAAATCGGTAGGATATTATTATCGGGCGTAGCCCAAGGTTCAATGAAACACCATTGCCAGACTTTTTAGGTTGTGGGGCGTAGCCGCCAGACTCAAAATACTGGTACGTCATTAATAGGCTAGCCTAGCTAAAAAAGTTACCTCGTGAAACCCATTGCAAATTGTTCGTTATACTCAAAGGACGAACGAATGACCATTGCCAGACTTTTTTGGTGGTGGGGCGTAGCCGCCAGACGACCCCAAAGACCCGACTTTTCCCAGCTAGGCTAGCCTAGCTAAAAAAGTTACCTCGTGAAACCCATTGCAAATGATTCGTTATACCCAAAGGACAAACAAATGACCATTGGCAGACTTTTTTATTGGTGGGGCGTAGCCGCCAGACGCCCCCAAAGACCAGACTTTTCCCAGCTAGGCTAGCCTAGCTAAAAAAGTTACCTCGTGAAACCCATTGCAAATGGTTCGTTATACTCAAAGGACAAACGAATGACCATTGCCAGACTTTTTTAGTGGTGGGGCGTAGCTGCCAGACGCCCCCAAAGACCGGACTTTTTTCAGCTAGGCTAGCTAAAAAAGTTACCTTGTGAAACCCATTGCAAATGGTTCGTTATACTCAAAGGGCAAACGAATGACCATTGCCAGACTTTTTTAGTGGTGGGGCGTAGCCGCCAGACGCCCCCAAAGACCCGAATTTCCCAGCTAGGCTAGCCTAGCTCAAAAAATTACCGTATGAAACCCATTATAAATGCAAACGAATGACCATTACCAGACTTTTTTAGTGGTGGGGCGTAGCCGCCAGACGCCCCAAAGACATGACTTTCCCCAAAAAGTAACATCGTGAAACCCGTTGCAAATTGTTCGTTATACCCAAAGGACAAACACATGACCATTGCCAGACTTTTTTTATTTGTGGGGCATAGCCGCCAGACGCCCACATGCAAAGACCAAATTTTCCAGCTAGACTAGCATAGCTGAAAATCTTACCTCGAGAAACCCACTGGAACTTGTTTTTCATTTTCAAAGGTTCAATGAATGACCATCACCAGACTTCTTGAGTGGTGGAGCGAAGCTGAAGGAAAGCCTGATACCCCCACCCCCTCCCCCACCACACCTATACCGCCACAATATTGGGCTATCCTAGCTAAATCTTGTGATGCCTTTTGAAAAATGAACATCTGATAGTTAATCATTCGGATGGACATGATTTCAGCCAATACGTATACTATAGATTTGATATTCGGCATTTGGACATTATTTGTTATGCTCTTTCTGAAATTAAATTCCAATTTTTAAAATTCCATCAGTGGTTATTGGTGGTATTTGGGGCGGGTTGTCTTTGAGGGTGTCTGGCGGCTACGCCCCACCACCAAAAAAGTCTGGCAATGGTCATTCGTTTGCCCTTTGAGTATAACGAACCATTTGCGATGGGTTTCACAAGGTAACCTTTTTAGCTAGGCTAGCCTAGCTGGGAAATTCGGGTCTTTGGGGGCGTCTGGCGGCTACGCCCCACCACCAAAAAAGTCTGGCAATGGTCATTCGTTTGCCCTTTGAGTATAACGAACCATTTGCAATGGGTTTCACAAGGTAACTTTTTTAGCAAGCCTAGCTGAAAAAAGTCGGGTCTTTGGGGGCGTCTGGCGGCTACGCCCCACCACTAAAAAAGTCTGGCAATGGTCATTCGTTTGTCCTCTGAGTATAACGAATTATTTGCAATAGGTTTCACGAGGTAACTTTTTTAGCTAGGCTAGCCTAGCTGGGAAAAGTCGGGTCTTTGGGGGCGTCTGGCGGCTACACCCCACCACTAAAAAAGTCTGGCAATGGTCATTCGTTTGTCCTTTGAGTATAACGAATCATTTGCAATGGGTTTCACGAGGTAAATTTTTTAGCTAGGCTAGCCTAGCTGGGAAAAGTCGGGTCTTTGGGGGCATCTGGCAGCTACGCCCCACCACCAAAAAAGTCTGGCAATGGTCATTCGTTTATCCTTTGAGTATAACGAACAATTTGCAATGGGTTTCACGAGGTAACTTTTTTAGCTATGCTAGCTTAATAATGACGTACCAGTATTTTGGGTCTGGCCCGATAATATCCTACCGATTTTACGAGGACTTCCTTCTTTCTATGCCGCTTGACTTGTATAGACGTGCTCCCAACTAGCTGGTTTTGATTCCTTATTTTTGCCTGTTTTTGCACCCTTTTTCCGAGTCTGTGCTGTTCTGGTTTTGTTGTGTTGGGATTTTTCTTTGTTGAACCCTGTTTTGTATTTTCGTGTGAATTTCGTTCGTTTTCGACCGTTTTTTATTCGCGTTTGGAACGCCTTGCGTTTCGACGTAGTTTGACTATGGCCGCGAATTCAGGCCGTGCGCTGAGCGGTTCGGTCCCCGTCCGGCCCCGAGCGAGGCGGGCTCGGCGGGCAGTAGGTTACGGGCTAGCGACCCGGCGAAGAAATCAGTCCCTCCGCCCTGGAGTAGATGGTTGGAGAAGGCGCGACCTAGGCCCCATGGCGGCCAAGTAGAGGTCGAGATTTCCCCTCGGTCCCATGGAGACCAACTTGAGGGTGGACAGTTGCCTCAGCCCCATGGAGGCCAAGTAGAGGCTGATAAAATACCCCGGCCCGATGGTGGGCAGAAGTAGGGGTCTAAGACCGTGCCCCAGTCCTCGAAGGGACAGAAAGGTGAGAAATCGAAGCCAAAATCGACTAAGAAGAGCTCAAAGAATGCCCGGTCCGAACCCGTGGTTACGGCTCCGTGCCAGCGGATTGACCCCTCGCCCGGTCCATAGACTGGCGGGCGCGACGGGCCATAATTATGAGACTGGAAGAATACTCCGCGGCTATGACCAGGCCTTACCCCACCCAGCTTCACGCCGCTGTTGTGGGGTCTCGAGCCGTGGGCAGATTCGTCCGTGTTCACGGGCGGCAGACTCTGTGTTAATAATTTTGACTATTATTCTCTTCCCTCTAAGGGCGTTGCATGGGATAATTGAGTTCCTCTGACTATACGAAGTCGTATGGAGGATGTTTTTTGTCGTGATTTCTATTTTAGTAATGGAAACGTTTTCGCGAGCGACCGCGGTACTCTTGCCATTCCATTGGTCGCCGGAGCTGCCCCGTACGGTTGTGCTAGCACGCGCCTCGATCGGGCCGCTGTCTCACCCGCTCTATACCGCTCGTACTCTGATCTTCGCGTGCCGTGATCCAGGTTACGGGTCTTTGTTGTTACGCGAGATCCATCCGCGTCGGTCTTTATTCTTACGCCAGATTCATCCGCGATACGTTGTCGTCTTCCTGACCGGTCGACCGGCGATTGGTTCGTTCATATATCACTGGGGCTTCCCCATACGGATGGGTGATGCCCTTTCCCGCTTTTTATGCCTCCGCCAACGAAGTGGCCGGAGGCATTATGTTTTCGGGTTGTCAGTCCGTCCGTCCGTACGTACGTCCGTCCGTCCGTCCCGTTTTCGTTCTCGCGATATCTCAAGAACCAGTTGACGGATCAATTTCAAACTTGGTATTAGTGTAGATATTGGGGTGGCAATGATCTGATTAGATTTTGGGATTCATGAGGTCAAAGGTCAAGGTCACAGGACTCAATATGTATGCGAAAATGGCTTGTAATGGCAAAATTTCAAGAACTGAATGTCAGATTTCAATCAAACTCGGTACCTGAATGTATCATAAAGAGTCATCGTAGCCATAAAATGTTGGGGTCATGAGGTTGAGGTCAAGGTCACGGGACTCATTATACATGCAAAAAAGCTTGTAATGCCAAAATCTCAAGAACTAAATGTCAGATTTCAATCAAACTTGGAACCTGAATGTTTTTTAGGGAGCCATCAAAGATTGGGGTCATATGGTCAAGGTCACAGGACTCAAAATATATGAAAAATATTAAAAAAAATTAAATCAGTGCATGTTAATTTGGGCTTGATATTAAAATCGCGTGATAGCGGAGGCATAATTTTCAATTGCGCGCAATCGAAGATCCATCTAGTTCGACTTGAATTCCTATCACCGGGGCCTCCCCATGTCATGCAGATGGGTGATACAACAGCCTCCTTGATTTGTTTTCGCGTGTTTGACTCTGTCCATCGAAATCAGGACATTTTTTCCCGCGGTTTAGCGGGACTATCGGGGGCCGCGTTGTTACGGATTTTTCTTTTCTACCTCTCTCTCCGCCACTTACGAGGTGGGCTTGTCTTGCAGGTCATCCTGCATCAGATGTGAATCCTTCCCCTTTGCAAGGGCGGACGGGGAAATGGGATCTCGGCTCGGTAGTGAGCAGTATACTAGGGTGTTGAATATCGAGGCTGTAACCTTGGAGAGGTTCCTCGCTGTCAGTTATGATTTTAGTGATGCATTTATTGCGCCCTTTCCGTATAGAATGTTCGCGGGAGCGCTATTCAATATTACTCTAACCCTCCGGGCGATGTTTCAGAGCGTAAGAAACATGCACGGGCTCCGCTTGTACCTTTGGGGTTCCGATTGCGCTATCGGAGATCGGTTAGCCGCCGACCTGATCCGGGTTGGCCATACCGCCCACGAGCTTGGGTACGCTTTCGCTGCGGTTCGCGTGAATTTTCCCTTCCCGATCCTATGGGCAGGTCGGCTCGGGATTGTTTCATCTTGCCGGGTGATTATGCCATGCATTATTTCTTCCGTCGAACGCGAATCTCTCTCGCAGTGTTAGGGGAGAGTTAGTGACGGTGTGGCATTGATGAGCTCACGTCCACGGGAGGCTTCTATTTCCGTTCGCGTTGTCTTGCGGCCCCCTCTGCCGTGGTTATTACCATCTTAACGGCACAGGACCGGTGCCTCTCGTGGATATCTCGGTTTAGGGTGCTTCACCCGTCGGCCCCCATGGCCGCTCGGAGAGTGGGTGCTTGCGTGGCATCGGTATACCCTTACTCTCTTTGACCGTTCAATGGAGCAGGTGGGGTTTCCGGGAGTCTATTTTGCGTTGCTCTAAACCCTGTTCTTTCTGAGTGGTGTAGCCAGGCGTCGCACACTTGCTTGTTGCCTGTATTGATGTGAGCTCCCTCGTGTTAGCCTGTCTGACCGACTGTGCCTCTGAGGGATGTTGTGAGGTCGAATGAGGCGAATTTTGTTGCTTGAACAGCAATATTGTTTTCCATCACGCGGGAAACGAGTCCCAGAGGGAATCATATAATCATTCTGAAATGTATGCTAACAAAGGCCCGAGAGGAGGCCTAGCAATACTTGAACATTTCTTACACTACGTTCCTGAACCTAGTTGGAACTCAACCCGGAATGCAACTACTATAGTTTCGTTTCAAAGCGCAAGCCGACGAAACTGATAACTGCAGGCCCATACGCATCCGTAGGAAGGGTATCAAGCAGACTAAGTCCTTCTTAGAGATCGTATACCCCAGAGTAACTCTCTCTGGCAAAGGTGCCCGTGGCTCCCTATAGTCTCGATATAAAGTGCTACTTATAGGTGGTCAAGTCTACGCTGCCATGGACTCTCACCGCTGCGTGCGGACAGGAGTCGACAATATGAGGCCAACAACTAACTCTATCATGGCCTAGGACGTTAGGGGTTGCCCAATCCTAGCCACTCCCAAAACTATAATAGTTATGAACACGCTGTGATGCATGATACTATCACTAACTTTGTTGGTTTTCTAGTGTTTTATATGGGACGACTCTTTGGGCTGTTCGTCCCTTACCGCTGTGGTACGGTCGGGATTAGGGAGGTTTTTCTCCCTGAGTCTGGTCTCTCGTTGTGGCGTTGGTCTGGCCGCACATGAGTCGCTCTTTTTAGGAGCGTATGCGGTGTATTGTTGGCTTTGCTAGAAACGTTACAGTTCCTGTCGGACTGTCGTTTCCTAGTGGGTTTGTTTGAAATGGGTTGATTTGATTTTGATCTTGTTCGGAAATGTCAAAGGGCCCAATGGTTGGCCCTTATCCTTCCTATAGGTCTCCCCAAGGGGACTTGGGATAGTGCATAGAAGTTCGTGGTCTCTTTAAGTAGGTTCTCTTCTATGGTCTATGGCCTGGCTTCTCCCTAGGATTGTAGTGTGTTACGCCCATGGGGTGGCTCGCTCCTATTGTTGGGGAAGTCGTTGGCTTGCTTCTTGGCATCGCGTCGTTAATTTATATGCGATGGGGGTCCTTATCACATTTTTCTGTTATATAGTTTAAAGTGGTACAGTTCCCAATGGTAATTGTACGTTTTTGTATGGCGCATATCACTTAAGTGAATTTAAGTCTTGATAGCATCTTGGGGCATTGTGATGGGTACGCAAGGGCCGCGACATCGGCATTCGTCTCCCCAGCCTCAATTGCCGGGGTATATGTCTCTTGGCTTTGAGCCAGGGGGGTGAAATGGTCGTAGGACCACCAGTTTAGTGTCTTTTGCTGGTTGTCATATTTTGGCTCGGTGAAGCCGTTTATATGTAATCACGTGTATATGCAGGTATGACATATGATGGACGTGTGGCACAGGGTCTTTTCTCTCAGTTTAGATTGCCCCTTGATAATCACGTAGGATTTTTCCTTGCGATATAAACCCCTCAAAAAAAGTTCGGAAACTCAAGTTTGATCGATCATATCTCTCGTATTTTTTAATAAGAATGCTCGAAATCGGTGTCACAATAAAGCCTCATTAAATACCTTTCAAACGGTGCATTATGTGTAGTGATTATGCAATTGGGGCGATTGCAGTAGCCCAGAGAATAGGGGGAGGCAGGAAGTGAAATCTCGCAAAATGTCCCCAATGCATTCAATTTATGAGTGCAAGACTGTGTTGACCAGTTTTCTAAAGGTTAATATTCTATTGAATGCTGCCACCCTTTCCATTCATCAAAATTGTTGAATTTGATACCATTTTAATGGAAATTATCTCTTCCTTACGATGGCATATTAATCGTAAGGATTATGCAAATGGGGTGTGTGCAGCAAACCGGAATATGGAGATGGGTCGAGTGTGAAATCAGACAAAAAGATATGGAGTTGACAAAAAATCAGAGCGTTGCAATTTTTTCGAGCTTTTGGGAGGATTTTTTAGCATTTCAAATAAAATATTCATGATTTAAATTTATATCAACGGAAAGCCCAACAACTCTTCTGTATGAAGATGTGACATTTATAATGATTTTTGTAAAGGGCGGCTGCAGGGAGATGAATGTGGGGGAGCCTCAAAAGTGACCCATTTCAAAACGCTCTGATTTGGTGTCGGTATCTGTATACCATTGTGTAGAGGATGTAATGCGACTTGAATGAGTTGGCCATGAATGAGAGGAATTCAATTGAAAACGCATGAATAGTGCCTTGAAATCAGAGCGTTTCAAAGTGGGTCACTTTTGAGGCTCCCTCCCATTCATCTCCCTGCAGCCGCCCTTTACAAAAATCATTATAAATTTCACATTTTCATACAGAAGAGTTGTTGGGCTTTCCGTTGATATCATATTTGATCATGAATATTTTATTTGAAATGCTAAAAAATCCTCCCAAAAGCTCGAAAAAAATGCAACGCTCTGATTTTTTGTCAACTCCATACCTTTTTGTCTGATTTCACACTCGACCAATCTCCATATTCCGGTTCGCTGCACACACTCCATTTGCATAATCCTTACGAGTAATATGCCATCGTAATGAAGAGATAATTTCCATTAAAATGGTATCCAAATCAACAATATTGATGAATGGAAAGGGTGGCAGTATTCAATAGAATGTTAACCTTTAGAAAACTGATCAACACAGTCATGCACTCGTAAATTGAATGCATTGGGGCCATTTTGCGAGATTTCACTTCCTGCCTCCCCCTATTCTCTGGGCTACTGCAATCGCCCCAATTGCATAATCACTACACAAAATGCACCGTTTTAAAGGTATATAATGAGGCTTTATTGTGACACCGATTTTGAGTATTCTTATTAAAAAATACGAGAGATATGATCGATCAAACTTGAGTTTCCGAACTTTTTTTGAGGGGTTTAGGATTATTCCTTGCGATATATGTCACTTATTTGTACATATATCCATGTCTGTTCGGTTTGCCGCAATGCAAGCGACATGTGTCGTCTGGATCGATGTGGCGCTCTGCTGCCTACCAGACGTGTTGTGTACTGGGGCTGGCTTCGCCTCAGCAGTGCTCTCTTGCCCGGTCAGACCAGTTGTTAGTAGGTGTCGGCGCACCGCACGGCGCGGTGGCGCCAGGTACGGTATCCAGGTGGATTGTTCAAGCCATGAAGGCAGGAGGCCCAGAGACCGTCTTTTCTCAGGAGGTTCGGGCCCACGACACTAGTGGTGTCGCCTCTTCCTGGGCCCTATTTCAGGGGGTCCCTGTGGAAGACATCATGAAGGCAGCTTATTGGCGGGACGCCGATTCGTTCACGTCCTGCTATTTGTTGGACGTGTTGTGTGCCAAGGCGGGCTTCGCCTCAGCGGTTCTCTCTTGCCCGAACATGCAATAGGGCAGAGGATTTGTTTGTTTTTGGCCCGGGGAGTGATAGGGCAAAGAGTGTGTTTGCTTTCTGGCCCGAGCAGTGAGTAGGGTCCAGTTCTATATTTGATTTGTCCCGTTCTCGAGGAGTAGAATCGGGTTTTTGTCGTCCTTTGCCTGGCCAGGGGCCATGGGCCGGGGCCAAGTTTTCTTGTCGCCCCACGTTGGGTTGACTTGCTTTTTGCTTTCCTTTGTCTTGCCCTCCAGGGAGTTGGGTTGAAGACCAGGATTTGTTCAGTGTTTATAGATGTAGGATGTTGAAAGCCCTGATGACTTTTGATTGTTTCTTGGTTATGCTTTATGCTTATGGCCAAATTATCTGCCTTCCCACCGTCCTGCCTTTCTGTGGGAATATGGCATTCTATAAATAGATAGGTAGGTACAGCGAATGAGTAGATATGTATGTTCAGCATTGAACATTTTATCTACGAAAGAGCTGTACCTACCTATGGGATCCCACCCTCCTTCCCCTCTGGCGGATTTGTCCTTGCTCTCTGGTATAGAAAGAAGGAAGTCCAGTGCATGCTGGGGCATGAAGAACCCTAACCCTGTCCTCGGGGCTATGGGTTCAACAAACTTTTATTGGTTGCCGGAGCACTTCTAAGCAAGGCATAGAATGGCATTCTATAAATAGATAGGTAGGTACAGCTCTTTCGTAGATAAAATGTTCAATGCTGAACATACATATTAATGGCAAGGAAATAGTTAATCATGTTTATAATGTCATTTAAAACGTACTGTAGTTCTTGATAATTATGTAAGTTGTTCCCTTTTCTTCCTAGAGTTATAGCATAATTGCACATGAAGTTTCCTTTTATGCAAATTAGGTAAATAAAATGTATTGATTAGTATTTCGTAATGTTGATTGTTCTAGAAGTGAAATTATTCCTTCACCATTGAATTGACATATTCATAAGTAATTTCATTTCATTTCATTTCATTTATTTTGCAACTTTCATCAAAACATAACATAAATACAAAACAATTATCTAACAACATATAATACAAATCATGAATATCACAATTGTGATTAATTACATTAAACGATTGTATAAAAAATAAGTAAATAAAGAATAACTATACAACATAATAGTATACAGTATAGTAGGAGAGTTGCATAGCGTGATAGCGTGATAGCGTGACTCCCCAAAGAAAAATTAATGTAAGCTTAAATTATGTATACAACCTATGACATATGGGATAGAGAGAAAGAAAAGAAAGAAAGGAGAAGGAAGGGGTGCAAGTGCAAATAAGTAAATATTTTGTTTTATAAAGTATACCAATCCCTTTCGCTATGAGTGATGTTATATAACAAACGTGTTGATTCCATGTTAAATGTTTATCGACAATAATACCATGGAATTTAATGTGGGTTCTACTTTCTAATAATAAATCATCAATCTTAATGTTATATTGCGTTTCATTATCCAAATATGAAGTTTGAAAATGTATAACTTATTACATTTAAACCAGGAAGAAATTTTAATCAATTCTAAATTCAAAGTATGAATAAGTTCCAATAAATTATTATGAGAAAACACAACATTTGTATCATCGGCAAACATAATAAAAGAAGGAACAGAAGAGGAGTTAATAATATCATTTATATAAATCAAAAATAACAAAGGTCCCAGTATGGATCCTTGAGGAACCCCGCATTTAATATTTTGCATTGATGAACTTTTACCATCAATAAAAACAAATTGTTGCCGATTAAATAAATAACTTTTCAACCAAGATAATGCAATTCCCCTAATCCCATAATTGTGTAATTTATAAAATAAATCAAATGCCTTGCTCAGGTCCATAAATATAGCAATAACATGTTCTTTATTGGATAATGATTCTGTAATTTTATCTAACAATTGAGTAATTGCGAAATTAGTTGAATTTTGTTTTCTAAATCCAAACCGAAATGAATTAAGTATATTATTTTTTAATAAAAATGAATCTAATCTAGTATAAATTATCTTTTCTAAAATTTTAGAAATTACAGGGAGTAGCGATATTGGTCGATAATTAGTTATTTGTGTTCGATCATCTATCTTATGGACAGGGATCACTTTCGCGATTTTTAACGAATCAGGACAAGTTCCATTTATTAATGACAAATTAAATATATATTCTAAAGGGGATAAAATATAATTAATTATTTTTTTCAAACATTTTATACTAATTCCATCGTATCCAGAAGATGTTTTTGATTGAAACATTTTCACAATCCTTATAATTTCATCTTTATTTGTAGGATTTAAAAACATTGTATTTGGAGTAGGATCAAATAAATATTGAGAAAAATGATTATTATCAGAGTGTATTTTTGAGGCTAAATCAGGCCCAACAGGTAATACAAAAATTATTAAACTCTTGTGCAATATTAAATGAATCAACAATTTCCTGGCCATTAATATTAAGAGAATCAATTTTACTATGCTGTTTGTTTTTATTAATTAATTCCTTAATAACTTTCCAAGTTAAATTCATATCCCCTTTCGCTTTTTTCAATTCATCAGAATAGTACATTTTCTTAGAAGTTCGAATTAAACTAGTGAGCCTATTGCGATACTGTTTATACAAGTTATGATTTCTTTCAATTAGTTTCCGCATATAATTTTTATATAATTTATTACGAGTTTTTATAGAATTAAAAAATCCTTTTGTAATCCATGGATTTTTAATACCTTTTCTTTTACGTTTCAATTGTATTAATGGTATATTTTTATTATAATAATATATTATTTTATTTATAAACTTTTCGTAGGCTTTATTTATATCATTTTCACTAAATACATCCTGCCATTTCTCATTCATTAAATCTCTATTCAATGCCATTATTGTTTCATCATTTTCTTTTCTATACGTTAACTTACTAGCCATACTCTTTGAATTAAATTTAAATTGGAAAGAAATGAGAAATATTGGATAAATCATAATAAAATATTCCAGTATTAGTTTCTTTATCAATGACATTAGTAAAAATATTATCAATGAGTGTTGCTGATACTGTTGTTATTCTTGTTGGTTTATTAATGCAAGGATGAAACGCATATGAAGATAACAAATTAAGAAAGTTATTACTATTATTAATAACGTTATGATTATCGTTATTTGGACTAATATTATTACCACTATAATAAACGTTATCAAAATAAAGAGAGTTTGTTAAATCAATATTATAATCACCCATTAAATAAACATGTTTATTTTCACTGGTCATTTTTTCTAATTCTTTATCAAAAAATTCTAAAAATATATTTATATTATTACTTGGAGGTCTATATAATGTTCCTATTATAATATTTTTTCCATTTTTATTAGTAATTTCTACAAATACATTGTCTATACCATCAACATCAAAATCTTTTCTTAATACAAATTTCAAGTCAGTATGAATATACTATCTTTCTACCATCTTTTCTAGCTCAAATTATTATTATTATTATCATCTATACGTTTATCGTCTTTAGAAAAGACCGCCAAAAAGTCCTGAACAGTGTAATATTGACAGCTATTAATTCCATTTTGATAAATCAATGAGTTTATATCAGGATCATTTAAATTCATAATCGGGTATTTTGGGTCTATGTATAAACAAGGGCCAAGTGTACAAATAATACAATGAAAAAGGGAGGGTGCAAACTGAGTAGAGAATACAAAGAAAGATACATCTAAGAATCATAATACGTGAAAGCATGAGTAGTAACATGAACATAATTATAAAAAACAAAATTGCAAGTCTCATATTTTTAGTCTCTTATTACATGGGTCCTAGTACATATCATCAATTTTGGAACCTTGTATATCCCACCACTACCCACCACTACGCGCAACTCCAGCTCGTGCCTCTCTATTTACTGCCCCTCGGCCGCGGGCCATCCAACGCCCGAGCACCGACCCCGAGCCTGCCGATCGCAACCATACCCATGTCCCTTCAATGTTATACATTAAAGGACCACAAGCACAATCACAACCGGCGAACCCAAAGTCAGCGCCAAACACGGGACAGCCCGAAGCCGGCTATTCCAACTATAGAACATGCACCAGAACCACACGCCAGAGTGAGCCAGGCCGAGAACCAACATACCAAGTTCAACGTACGGCAATCATGCCAAATAAAATAAAATGAATTACACTGAAACCGGGTCGGGTTAAAACACAATAGCAATCAATGCAGGGTCGAGTTAATCTTACGTAACCTAACACAGTGATCAAACCAGACTCGTTATACAATAGATTACGGTTGATCAGCTGATCACGTGTAAACAGTAATGGGATAGTGCAGTTCTAGTCGAACTAAATGTAAGTGGCTAGCTCACTTACGTAGGTGTCAGACAGAGCAAAGAATACCGGTATTTTTAAAATCCCATAGGCATGCGCAATGCGCGGAAACAGTCTGCGCGCGATACGCCGTGACGTAACAATAGATATTGAATGATTGAAGTTAGCAACTAAATTAGCCATAGAGCATTTACTTATACAGGTTCAACATCAAAATTGTGGCTAATCTCAGCAAAATCCCGTATTTTTGTATGGGATACTTCGCGGGATTATTTAAAATCGGTGTCAGACAGAAATATCCCACAAATAATACCGGTATTATTTGAATAATCCTGGTTCGTTGCAGGATAGTTCGCGGCATTATTCGCGGGATACTTCGCGGGATTATTGGTGTCAGACAGCAAATGATCCAGAAAGAATACCGGTATTCTTTGCTCTGTCTGACACCGCCTACTGTGTCTGGCTCGTTGTGCCCTCTATAGGAAGTTTGTACACACTTACCATTAAATATAACGCTGTTATAATAGTGCAATACGCAACGGTAATCAACTAATAGGATTGCTCAATTTCCCTTAATTATGACGTCATGATCATCATCTTATATTATTTAATAGAGAATCTTTCATATATCTGATTGTATTACTATTGTATTTCTTAAAAGTTTATGCGTGTATAGGCAAGTATTGACAAGAAATCATATAAAGGTGGGAAGTCTGCACCCCCGTGACAGCCTTCTAAGCCAAATAACAGTATTGGGAAATGCCCCGTACACAAAAAATGAAAAATATCCTTTCATCACCTACCATGTGAAAGAATAGATCGTAACTTTGTATCTGTTAATTTTGAGATTTTGACAAAACTGCTTTGAAATTGACTATTTGAGCATTAAAAGGTTTGAAATAAAAACATTCAACTGCATGTATACACGCTGCATGAAAAAGCAGTAAACAAACGCATGTGTGCACGCCATGCGGGCTTGTCGACCAATCTCCAGCCCAGTGGAGCGGGGGCGAACAGGTGGTGAATTTAGGCCAAATCTCATCTTGCGTGCTGACGGTGTGCATTGAATTTCCACTGGTATTTCTACATGTAACATGTTTAAAGTTCGGACTTTACCACACAAGCCCTTTTTCACACTCTAATACAACAATATTGACCAATTAGTTTGGCCAATATAGATATTTTTGGTAACTTTCCCAATACTGTTATTTTGCTTTTAAAAAAGAAGGGGCCTTATGGCTGGCCCGTGGAGCACACCCATTGCAAACATTTGAAACCAACTCTTAGATACTCTACTGAAATGATTCTAAATATGACAATTTCTGATGTCCGATTCTCTTCCTGTTGCTACCTGTAAACAGATAACTTCAAGGAGGTGTTGCTACGGGAGATAGATGAGGAGATACTGCCCAAGTACTGGGGTGGGACCAGGGAGGAGGATGGAGATCCCAAGTGTTCCAGTGTTGTAAGTGTTCATGTTTGAATGGCAAGCAACCAATTCAAAGACAAATAGTAGCTTAAAGGTATCTAGTAACTTTGTTGACATGTGCAAAAAGTTATCATACAATGTGTATTGGTGTGATCTGATATGTCCACTGGCTAATGTGTGAAAAATTCATGTTAAAAGGATGTTATATGGCAGAGTAACAAATATTCGCTTACTCATTGCACTGACTTTTTACACGGTTATGACTATCCAGTGGATATTTTAAAATCTGACTTCAATTGTGAATTGCAACGAAAGGGAATTTCTAAAAACTTAAACCTGTTCCATAAGTCAGGTGGCTTAGTAAAATTATCACTACCGGCCGGATACAAGTGCCATTTTTGGCACAGGGCTTCCTTAGGAATATCATTGTGTTGGTTGAAATGTACCTGATGACCATGGGTAATAATAATTTAGATAGTTATTTAAGCACAGTAGAGTATATATTTATAGTAGCTGCGCTATATAAATGTTCATATTATTATTATTATTAGGACCTACTGAACGATATAAGAATAGAAGCCCCCAGCAAATATTTGATTAAAGGGGACCACCAGTCAAAGAACATCACATTATTATATGTTTTGGTACCGTTTTGTGATATCAAATAGATACCCAACATTTTGCAAAGGGTTGTGTAATTCATAAACAAAGCAATTAATTTCCACCACTTACGGAACCACTACTATTTCCTGGTTCCGTACGGGCCAACCATTTGCGAGTGCGCCAATGCTATTCACGCGTAGGTTTGTAGATAATAGATTCCCGGGCGATTCGTTCGCTCTGCACACATCGCAATTCACCGCACACATCGCAGTCTTCGCAAATCAGACCGCATGAACGCATGCTTTAGAATGGTGATGCGTTTCCAATTTTTTTTTCTTTTTTCTGGAAACATATTTTTGTGAACTTGTTGATGGAATGGAATACTAAAGATGTTACCTTTCTTTAATAAGAATATTATTTTTAGGTGGTGGTACCCTTTAAACGTTTGGGGGCCGGGGGCGCCGTACTAGAGCCCCCACATTAAATATAGGGTAAAATAGCATTGATTTGTTGTTACACAAGCGCCATTTTTGGCACAGAGATTCCCTAGGACCCACTGAACAATATTAGGGTAGAATCCCCCATCAAAATGTTAATTTAAGCGTGTGGGGGACAGGGGCGCTGTACCGGAGCCCCACATTTAATATAGGGGAAAATACTTAAATAGTATTGATTTGTCCTTACACAAGCGTCATTTCAGGCACAGGGCTTTTTAAAGACCTATTGAACAATATTAGGATAGGAGCCCCCGGCAAATATTTTATTTAAAGGGATAGTTGAGTATTGGTCAAACTTAACTTTAGTAACCAAAACCTGCACCATTACAGTACAAAATAATAGTTATAACTTCACCATGCTCGAAAAGTATACACAATTACAAACAGAGCCGTTACAACTCAAGAGGACGCTCTCGAAAAAAATAATTGGTTTTAGCCATTTTTCATTTTTTTTTAGCTCTATGCCATGGTGTGGCGTCCGTCGTCCGTCCGTCAGTCCTTCCGTCCTTCCGTCCGTCCGTCCACAGTTTTCAAAATGCTTCTTCTTCGTTATTTTTCAACCGATTTTGATTCTGATTGTTTCATAAGATAGGGCTAGGAGGGGGATTTAAAACTTGTACACAGAATCGTGAAATTCATTATCTATGGTAATTTATGCAAATTTATTCGAAATCACAAAAAATGCTTCTTCTCCTTCATTTCTCGACCAATTTTGATTTGGTTTGCTTTATCTGGTAGAGCTAACTTTGGTACACTAAACTTCTACACAGAATTTTGAAATTTTGCTCCTTTGATTAATTATGGTAATTTATGCAAATTTATTCCAAAAATAATAAAAATTGCTGCTTCTCCCTCATTTGTTTACCGATTTTCATTCTGTTTGTTTTGTCTGATAGGGCTAGCTGGGGGCTTCAAAACTTGTGCACAAAATTTTGAAATTCATTAATTATGCTAATTTATGCAAATAAAAAAAAAAATTTTAAATGCTTAGAACTTCATTTCTCAACCCATTTTGATTTGGTTTACTTTATCTCATAGAGCTAATTGGGGGCTTCAAAATTTGTACACAGCGGTGCAATCAGCTATAATTTGTTTTTCCTTTTTTTTTCTTTTCTTTTTTTTCTTTTTTTTAAATATTTTTTTTTCCCATGTCCCTTCCGGGGCATCAAATTTATATTTTTTTCACTCTAATTTTTAATTTTTTTATTTTTATGTCCCTTCCAGGGCATCAAATTTTTATTTTTTGACCAGTTGAAAAGTGTACCACATGAAATTTGCGATGTTTGATGTTGCGAGATGCCGGATGAGCGCTACGTCATTGACGTTCTGGTTTGTTAAAATAATGATTCTATAGAGATATCATCAATAACTTTTTAAAAACCTATATTATTCAGATGTTTTTTTCAAAGTAGTCTTTAAGCATTTTTGAATTTTTTTCTAAAAAGTCAAAATAGAGTGGTGAAGTGTGATGTCATAAATGATGTCATAAACATTTTTTTTAGAATTTTCAAATTTGGACTTCATTTTCAGAAAGAGCATAATGTCCAAATACCGAAAATCAAAGGAATAGGTTACGTATTGGCCGAGATATGCCCATCCGAATGATTTTTTTTGGTCAATGGGCAATCAGTGTTATAGTGCACTGGTTCCTAAATTTAGGAACCAGTGCATTGGCGAGGAGACCTGAACTGATGAAGAGAATGTAAGGATTCGTTCATGAGCACCTGTCCAGGGGGCCGAGCCCCAGGAACAACTGGACGTCTCAACAGACAATTTAACTTGTGCTGCCATATTGATTAACCATATTTCTATCACTGATTTTCACAAAATCCCTGTTATAAGGGCACATAAGAAGGGGGGTGGGGGGTGGGGTGTTGTTGTTTGGATACCGTATTTTTTATCTTTACCCCCTTGAACAAACCTGGTTATTTTACATATCCCACATTCGTGTAAATGTGGAAAGATTGAAACGGATGTATTATATGGTATATTCTAGATTTTAAACTCTTTTTCTGTGTCGGCATGTTCTATAGATTCCCTTCGTGTGCATCTTAGATCTAATTTGGGGGCTCCTGCGAAACGCCACCACCCCTTATATCAACAAATCAATGTGATTTTACGTTGTTTATCTCCCAAATACATAATTTTTATCTTTTTGCTTGGGGCTGTTGTTTTGTTGGTCTTAGGGAAGCCATGTACCAAAAATTAATGTGAATTTACCTCATATGTAAGTTGACGGTTCTGGAACGATGCCCCACCCCCCCCCCCTCCAGTACGGCAACCCTGGCGCCCAAACGCTTAAATGAAAATGTTGCCGGGGGCTCCTACCCTTATATTGTTCAGTGGGTCCTAAGGAATCTATGTGCCCAAAATGGCATTTGTATAACAACAAATCAATGCTATTTTACCCTTAATTTAATGTGGGGGCTCTGGTACTGCGCCCCCGGCCCCCACACGTTTAAATTAAATATTTGCAGGGGGCTCCTATTCTAATATCGCTCAGTAGGTCCCAAGGAAGCCCTGTACCAAAAATGGCGCTTGTATCCGGCATGTAACGATAATTTGAGAAATTTGATGCTAAGCCACCTGACTACATGCTTCTATTGTTAATACTAATACAAAAAGGTATAAAAGAACCGCTAAAGTTCGAAATAAGTTTTGAGGATTTGGACAATGTTACTAGATCCCTTTACATACTTAACCTTCCATTGAGTAACTTAAGTAAGTACATAACTTAACCTTAACACAGTCAGAGACACTAAGTATATCATTCAACATTATTTTGTTTACTTACTCAAAAACTTTTTTAAAAATAATTATTTGATTGATTTGTATTACAGTCAACATCCTCAAGTTAACCCTTCGGTAACTAGAGCAGGGAATATTAGTTCCACATTTATCCACTTGATATGTAAGACCTCGTATTAGGTAATTTGTATAATTCATTCTGTCTATGATCAACATCAATTCAGAAATTAATCTAATTTGGTGTTGATGTTTTGTTACCAGGTGAGGCAAGGCGGCAAGGTTCCCAAAGAGTACTATCTGACTGGGCGGGATCTTTCTATTGATGCCTCGCAGATGACCACCAAAGATGTGTCCAGAACAGGCTGTCTGGAACTAACGTACAACGTCACCAAAAACAACAGCATCCTCAAGTATGTTTCAACTCGTTAAAGGGATCTAGGAACTTTGTTGACATGTGCAAAAATGTGTATTGCTGTGATCTGATATATCCACTGGGTAACGTGTGAAAATTTCATTTTAAATGGATATTATATGACAGAGTAATGAGCGAAAATGCAAAGTGATATTCCCTTACTCATTGCACTGACTTTGTACACAGCTACAGTAGAACACCAAAAATAAGCACCCTTTCTAACTTGGTTTCAAATAGCTCCACCTAACGTCCATAATGCGTCCAAGGGGGACGTTAAATCGATAACCAAGACTTCATACAATCGTGATGAATTGGCAGGAGTCGATGTAAATTGTTACAGACTAAACTACCATTTAAATTAGACAGTTACTTTCTAGAAAGAGTAACATGTACAAAGGATTGTATATATGCATGCCTGCGTTTAATAGCAGCAAGAAAAATAGTTGCTCCCATTCCCACCTTAATGAAGAATTTAAATTATCTATGCCCTTTTCCTGAAATAGAATACACAAGGTGTATTCTTACAGAGCTGTCTTTCGTTCCAAGTAGTGTTAATTTTATTAAAAACAATTGGATCAAATAGTTTGTATTTGGTCTTCAGGCATGGATGACATATGATTTATAAGAATTTAGCGAACGGCCCTATCGTTTGAATACAATGATCATTTGTTGATACATTTGCTAGGCTAATACTAGCCTCTGAAATGTGATTGTGGCCATCTTGTCTGTTGTATGTATTGTTTTAAAGGGATAGTTGAGTTTTGGTAAAGAGGGCGCTTCAAGAAATTATTTTTTGTGAGGTAATGAAAAAATGAGTCACATTTGAAGGAGCATACAGCATTTTCATTTACAGAATAAACTTTATATGATCAAAATTGTTCAGAAACCACTGAAATATCAATAAATATATATCCAATTGGAATAAATGTGGATCCCACGAAAGAAATAAAATAAAATGCTTATACTTTTTCAGAAATGTATAAAAAGAGGTTTTTAAATAGTTGTTGAGATGATCTCTCATCTAATCATTATTTTAACAAAACATGGTTGAAACCAATGCGTTTTTAGACGGCACCCTCTTGAGTTTTAACGGCTCTTTTTGATTGATAGCAGGCTTTTTACCTAGTCGTTTGTAATTTTGTATACATTTAGAGCATGGTGGAGTTCTATCAGTTTGTAATGTAAAATTTAATACACAAATTGCGTTTGAATTAGACGTGACATAATCCATGAACTGCCATCTATTCAAAATCTTATTCATAATTGGTAATGCATATCATCACTCCCTTGTAGATTCTTGGTTCTCGATTTAGCGTCCCCCTTGGAAGCATTATGTTAGGTGGAGCTATTTCTAAGCCTGAGTCATGTCGAATTTTTTTGTTCCGGAATCTGCCGGTGTTGCGCCGGCCGGAATCCGGTATCCCGATAATTCGTCAAATTTCCCGTTGCCCGACTTTTCAATGTATTTGCAACATCGGAAATGAAAAAAAAAATCTAGAAAATTGCCCAGGGTTAGTGTAAAAGTACATATTTTACCGTATATGAGTGGTTATTTTTGCAAAATTATCGATTTGTTTGACAAATTGAGAGACGCAACTACATGTGCGTCGAAAAAAAAAGAAAGAATGATACGGAACACGCACTAGAAGGTCTGCCATAGTTTCAGCAGCGCAGGCCCCGCGGGCCCTGCTCTGCGAGACAGCCAACTGCCTTGTAAGTTGCACTGTTAAAAAGTGCCGAAGAGGGACGAAAATGCAAAATTATTACGATCGCACCTATTCTAGAATATCTCTTATTGTACTTACATGTTTGGTTGGCTTTTAAAACAAATACGAGAAGAAATACCTGCAAAAACAGCAAAAAAATGCGCCGATTATATCTAGGACATTTTCTAGCTCGCTCGAACCTCTGTGAACTGAAGCTAGCACGCACCCACGTTGCCAATTTGCGAATGGTGTACGTGTATGATACGCATACTACATGGTATATATTATCGCAGCCCAGAAATTGGCAATGATCGCAAACTGATTTGCACTTGCTGGCTTTGTTCAACCGCTTATTGAAAGTCGCTCACATACATGCACTCGTATTCATCGTACGCTTTCTTCCTGCGGTCTAATATCAATACTCTTGACTTTCGCGCTTGAGTCAATCACCCATATGTTTGCATGTGCCTTTCAGCGGCGTCGCGGGCTGCGATGCCGTCTACATGGTCTATAGCAGTAGCTTCAGATACAGAGCGCAATACAGACAATACGTAACCCACAGACTTGTACAGTATTCAGCTCTATGCGAAACTAGTACAGTATAGATAGAGTACGAGAATCGCCATTCACGGAAAACAATGAACAATGTCAATGCTTCACGAAAATGTCCAAGACCCTCTCATTTACGATTGGTATTTGGTAAGATTGAATAAAACATACGTGATATTATTAAGATATTCAGAAAAAGAAAAAAGAAAAAAAAGAAGAAAAAAAAGAAGAAAAAATCGGAATACCCGAATGGAGAAAACAAAACCGGAACACGCACACACCGGACGGATTCCGGTATTCCGTCCGTTCCGACCCAGGCTTAGCTATTTCAAAGCAAGATAGAAAGGCCGGGTGCTTATTTACGGTGTTCTACGGTATGACTGTCCAGTGGATAGCTGAAAATCAGAACCATAAATATCTTTGTAACAAAAGGGAAATTTGAAAAACTGAAACCTGAAAAATTATTCAATTGTCAATACGTATACAACAAGGTATGAGAGAGCAGCTAGAGTTCCAAGTAAGTTTTGAAGATTTGGACAATGTTATTAAATCCCTTTAAATACTTAAATAAATTAAGTAAATTGTAGGTTCTCTAGTAGCTTCTCTTTGATTTTTGTGACTTAATTGGTATAGAGCAATTGATTAACTCCATTTGACCACAAAATTACTACCATGGATGTCTCCCGAGTCGGGAGTCTGTGCTCTGGAACTCGTGTACAATGTCACCAAACAATGGCATCCACAAGTACATTCAAATTTTATCATTGTTATCTTTTTGTATTATCTGCAATCCATCACAAGTGTACATTTTTCATTGGCTTGTCTTGACTTGACTTGACCTAGAGAGGGCTGAACACTCATGCAATTATATTCCAGATGACCACTAAAGATGTCTTACAAGCTGGCTCTCTGTAACTTATGCAAGACGTCACCAAACAAGAACGTTCAAATTTTGTCATTATTATCCTTACCATCAAATATCACATAAATGTGTAGACTAATTTAATTCTTTGTTTTCTTGCCCCCCAGCTATAAATGTGAACTCAGGACCATGACATAGGGTTTGGTGTGAGGCTGATAGGATTAGGGTTAGAGTTATTTTTTTTTTGCTCTCTGCTATGAGCTCCAAACCTAGAATCATGGCATAGCATTAGGTGTAAAGCTGGAAGGACCAAATGGCACTAAGACTTGGTCTGCGAGTCTTAGCGTATGTGTTTACACTGTTCAATTAAACTGACCATTCAAATTTTTTACTTAGCTATAAGCTCTGGACTAGGACCACAACTAGTGTTTTATTGTAAGTGTATAGGACCTGCTGGAACCAGACACCTACATGTATCTTCAAGTCTCAAATATTTGTTTAGAGACGTACCATTAAAATCACCATAACTAATTAACAAATTGTCTCTTGCTTTGCTCTCAGCTATGAGTTTCGGACCCAGGACCACGACATAGCATTTGGTGTGAGGCTGATAGGACCAGATGGCACCAAGACCCCAATCCTCAAGTCTCAACATTTCAACTGCCACATGGTTCCAGAGACTGGAACTGTCGATCTCCAGGAACCAGGCACATGTAAGTAATAGGGAAGAGAAAAGGATAGCTGAAAACCGCTTTTCTTCTATAAAACCCATGTGTAATAGAATTGGAGGAAATGGAGGGTATGAGCTTTCAATCCCAGCAGAATCTTTATCACAGACAAAATGTGTTATTGAAGGCTCTAGGAGGTGTTCTGACAGAATGGGCACCTGGGCCAATATTCATAAAAGCTTGCTAGGCTATCAATGCTCCAAGTCGTATTTGAGTGCAAAATGTCGGGTTTTATACTAAATAGCACACAACATCCAATGCTTGCTTGAGTAATTACCTTTGTCTTTCTCGGACTAGCGTGCACACATACCTATGTGTGTTGATATCAACCAATCAACGCATGGCTAAGCTTGGTAATACAATACATCAAAGAAAGCTTTACATAGCGTAGAGCTAAGTTGAAATTCATAAAACGCAGCAAACTCCATTGCTAACAGGTGAACTGCTGAGATGACCTAATATATTATAAGCAAATAATTACCGTTGGTGAAGTCGATGGGACAAACTATCACTTCCAAGGCGATCTGGATGTGGCTATCTTTCCGAAGCGAAGCTGAGGAAAAATAGCGTATACATTCAGATCGCCGAGGAAGTGATGGTTTGCCATCGCCTGAAACCAAAATGTGATTATTTGCTTTATATTCTACATTGGAAACATTTCACTGGTAGCTATAGAGAGACAATCTTACTGTTTTTAATGTTTAGGCCTAGTACTAGACTTTGATCTCCTTACCAACAATGCTATTCCAATTAACTCCATGAAAATTCCATAGCCTAAGGCTATAGGCTAGCACTTGGGTCTATATAAAATGAAAGTGAACTCCAACTCCAAGTCAGACTCCAAAAAAATTGTAATTAATGATGATGAAACACTAAAACAGTTCAAAAGTCAACGTTCTAAAGTCTAAACGTCAAATAGAGTCATGGCAAGCGGTGTACAATACTACAGTGCATGGTACATGTACGTACGTATGTACGCATTACATTTGTAATTCGCGCCACTCATCCGCGGTTGCATTGAATTGACTGTGAAGTGTGTGGCTATTCAAATCCCGTATTAAATGCAGCAGACCTACCGTACCCGGTACCTACAACGGCAGTGTTGGAGTCATATATACTTCTATGGTGTGCTGAATAGCACGGAATTTGAATACACATTCTCCACAGCAATTCAATGCAACCGCGGGGTGTAGATAGTACGTTGCCAATTATCTAGTGAGTGCAACGCACTTTCACCCAAGATATCTACAGTGTAACAAATTTTTCTTCTCCCATCAATGATGGGCGAAACTATGTTTCATCACGTGATTACCTTTTGACCAATCGAAGAGCAAGATTATTAGTATGTGGAATATAATATGTTATATCCTTCATTAATGAAATCCTGTTCAGTGATTGGTCTACATAGCATCATGTGACCAAACATAGCATTGCTATGATGTTGATGATGTTGAAATGAAAATGCCCATGGAGAAAAATGTGCTATACCGTGACGTAATTCATGAATACCATGAAAATTACGTCATAGACGCCGGAGGATCATATTGATTTTGTCACAAAATGTCCATAGAGATGAGTGTTATAAAAGCTTCTCTGCGAGGTCTTGTTTTAGCTTGCCAAAGATGCTAGACCAGATTTCCCAAAGAGTAATTTTAAAAGAAATACAGAATATTTTCACCAGTGAATATCAATAAGATCTACTCACTCGCTGTACCTACCTATCTATTTTTAGAATGCCATTCTATGCCTTGCTTAGAAGTGCTCTGGCAACCTATAAAAGTTTATTGAACCCTTAGCCCCGATGACTGGGGTACCCCACTTCCTGTTCATGCCCCAGCATGCACTGTGCGTCCTTCTTTCTATGCCGCGCTTGACGTGTATGGATGTGCTCCAAACTAGGTGTTTTTTATCCCTATTTTTGGTCGGTTTTTGCACCCTCTTTCCGGGTGTGTGCTATTCTGATTTTGTTGTGTGGATATATTTCTTTGTTGAGCCCTTTTTTGGCGAGTTATTTCGTGTGATTTTCGTTCGTTTTTGACCGTTTTTTGTTCGCTTTTCGAGCGCCTTGCGTTGCGTCGTGGTGTGACTATGTCCGCTAATCCAGACGGTGCACCGAGCGGATCGGCTCCCAGCCCCGAGCGAGGCGGGCTCGGCTGGTAGTACGAAACGGGCTAGCGACCCGGCGAAGAAATCAGTCCCTCCGCCGAGTAGGCGGCTGGAGGAGGCGCGACCTCGGCCCCATGGTGGCCAAGTAGAGGTCGAAATTTCCCCTCGGTCCCATGGAGACCAACTAGAGGGTGTACAGTTGCCTCGGCCCCATGGAGGCCAATTAGAGGCTGAAAAAATACCTCGAAGGGACAAAAAATGCTCGAAGAATGCCCGATCCGAACCAGTGGTTACGGCTCCCGCACCGGCGATCGTGCCCGGCGGCTGTACCTGCCGCGGCGGGGATTGCTGCTCCCCCGTTGGATCCCACAGTGGCGTATAATTTTTTCGTTCACGCGTTCCAGTCCGTGTTTTCATCGGCGCAAAATTAAGGTGGCTTTCCCACGCGGGTGGGCGATTCTACAGCTACCTTGAGCCCTCCTTCTTCGCGTGTTGATTCGCCGGTTTCTAGGGCCCTTCCCGCTCGTGCGGGCGATCCCACAGGCCCGAAAAAACAGATTCCGTGCACAATTTCGCGGGCGCTGGATTCTCCGCGGGCGGCCGGCTCCCTGCTCGGTGGGGATCGTGATCGGGTATCCGATCCGGAGGCCCGCTCTGATCGACATTCCCGCTCGCGTTCGCGGGATTTCTCGGGCTTCCGTCGGGGAAGCTCGAGAAAAGGGCAGAGGATATAAGGCGAAGGATATACTGAGTGGTCTACCTCTGTCGGGACCGGACCTGTTCGCGGGTAAATTCCAGTCCGATAAAGCGGTGTCAAAGTTGAGCAAGCCGTCGTTTGCAGTCAGGAAGGAGGGGGTCTCGTTCCCCAGGGCCTCCCGTGATGGGGGTCCATCAAGGAGTTATTCCTTTCGTGACCAAAGCTCCCGATTTGCTACCAGATCTGCCCCCGGATCGTATCGCTGGGGGTCAGACAGGAGTGGGGGCAGGCCATTCAGAAGTCCCAGAGGTCAAGCAGCCCCCTCGCGGCCATCAGCGCCCTCTCGGGGTTTTTCCCAGCATCAATGACTGTGCATCGGGTGAAGGTCGGGCAGCGTCGCTGGGACTGGCCCGTTCTGCTGTGCTAGCGCCTCGATCGGGCCGCTGTTTTTCACCCGCGCCATAGCGCTATGTATACTTCGCTTGCCTGGATCCAGGTTACGGGTCTATGTTCTTACGCGATATCCATCCGCGACGATCTTTGTTCTTGCGGATTCGTCCGCGATACGTTATAGTATTCCTGACCGGCGATGGATTTGTTCATGTGTCAGTGATATGACAGCCCTTTTTGATTTCCCGCGTTTTTTATGCCTCCGCCAACGAAGTGGCCGGAGGCATTATGTTTTCGGGTTGTCCGTCCGTCCGTCCGTCCGTCCGTACGTCCGTCCGTACGTCCGTCCGTACGTCCGTCCGTACGTCCGTCCGTACGTCCCGTTTTCGTTCTCGCGATATCTCAAGAACCAGTTGACGGATCAATTTCAAACTTGGTATGAGTGTACATATTGGGGTGACAATGATCTGATTAGATTTTAGGGGTCATGAGGTCAAAGGTCAAGGTCACAGGACTCAATATATATGCAAAAATGCCTCGTTCTCGCGATATCTCAAGAACTGGTTGACGGATCAAATTCAAACTTGGTATTAGTGTAGATATTGGGGTGGCAATGATCTGATTAGATTTTAGGGGTCATGAGGTCAAAGGTCAAGGTCACAGGACTCAATATATATGCAAAAATGCCTCGTTCTCGCGATATCTCAAGAACTGGTTGACGGATCAAATTCAAACTTGGTATTAGTGTAGATATTGGGGTGGCAATTATCTGATTACATTTTGGGGTTCATGAGGTTAAAGGTCAAGGTCACAGGACTCAATATATATGCAAAAATGCCTCGTTCTCGCGATATCTCAAGAACTGGTTGACGGATCAAATTCAAACTTGGTATTAGTGTAGATATTGGGGTGGCAATGATCTGATTAGATTTTGGGGTTCATGAGGACAAAGGTCAAGGTCACAGGAATCAATGTATGTGCAAAAATGCCTCGTTCTTGCGATATCTCAAGAACCGGTTGACGGATCAATTACATACTAGGTATGAGTGTACATATCGGGGTGCCACTGATCTGATTAGATTTGGGGGGTCATGAGGTCAAAGGTCAAGGTCACATGACTCAATATGTATGCGAAAATGGCTTGTAATTGCAAAATTTCAAGAACTGAATGTCAGATTTCAATCAAACTCGGTACCTGTATCATAAAGAGTCAACGTAGCCATAAAATGTTGGGGTCATGAGGTTGAGGTCAAGGTCACGGGACTCATTATACATGCAAAAAAGCTTGTAATACCAAAATCTCAAGAACTAAATGTCAGATTTCAATCAAACTTGGTACCTGACTGTTTTTTAGGGAGCCATCAAAGATTGGGATCATATGGTCAAGGTCACAGGACTCAAAATATAAGAAAAATTAAATCAGTGCATGTTAATTTGGGCATATTAAAATCGCGTGATAGCGGAGGCATAATTTTCGATTGCGCGCAATCGAAGATCCATCTAGTTCGTCTTGGTTTTCTATCACCGAGGCCTCCCCATGTGGACAGGTGATGCGACAGCCCCCTTGATTTGGTTTCGCGTCCTCCACTAGGTCCGTCGAATTCGCGTTGTTACGGATGTTTCTTTTCGCTCGCGGCTGATAGCAGCAGACAGAGATATTGCGATGTCAGGCTCGTATCCTCCTCCTTTATTATAGGGACAAGTGGAGGGATTTCAACCTCGCTCGCCGCCGCTTGCGAGGTGAGCTTTTCTTGCAGATATTTATGCGTCAGATGCGAATCCTCCCCCTATACGAGGGCGAACGGAGGAAGTGGAACCTCGGCTCCGTAGTGAGCATTATACGAGGGATGCAATGAGGTCAAATGAAGCGGATTTGTTGCGTGATCAACAATATTATTTTAGTATTTGTATCATGTGGCGTGTTATAACACTGATAGGTTTATGAGTGGCTAGGGTTGGGTTACCCCTAATGTCCTAGGCCATGATTGTGTTACTTGTTGGCTCCATATTGTCGCTTGTTTGGTCGGCATCGAGCAGGTAGAAGTTGGGCACTGCCTCCCATTTGTACGCGGTGGTGAGAGTTTATGGTAGTGTAGGCTTGACCACCTATAAGTAGCACTTTATAATGAGACTATAGGGTGCCTCGTGTACCTTCGCCAGAGAGTCTTACTCTGTGGTACACGATCTCTAAGATTGACTTAGTCTGCTTGAGGCCATATCTAAGGATGTATATGGGTCTTCAATTATTAGTTTTGTTGGCTTGCGCTTTGTAACAAAACTATATTAGTTGTATTCCTGGTTGGGTTTTTAACTGGGTTCGGAGACATGGCGTGGGCCTTGTTCAAGTATTGCTAGGCCTTCTCCTGGGTTTTTTTTTTTAGCATTCATTTGCTAGTGATTTTATAGTGCCCTCTGGGATTTGTTTCCGGCGTGATGGAACTTCGTTGGCTTTTCTAGTGTTTTATATGGGCTGTTCGTCCCTTACCACTGTGGTACGATCGGGGTTGGGGAGGTTATCTCCCTGCGTCTAGCCTCTCGTTGCAGCGTTGGTTTGACCGCTCAGGCGTTGCTCTTTTTTGGAAACGTATGCGGTGAATTGTTAGCTTTGCTAGAGGCATTACGTTTCCCATCAGACTGTAGTGTCCTGGTGGGTTTGCTTGGAATGGGTTGAATCGGTTTTGACCTTGTTCTGATTATTGGCGTAACTCCAATGCGTTCACGTCGTGCTATTTGTCGGACGTGCTGTGTGCTGAGGCGGGCTTCCCCTCAGCGGTCCTCTCTTGCCCGAACAGGAAGTAGGGCAGAGGATTTGTTTGTTTTTGGCCCGGTAGAGTGATACCAAGCAAACATTGACATAAGCACCCATTTTTCAAATTCGTCGAATCATAACATATTTGGTTTCAAATTAAAGCTAAAAGATTAAACTATTCAGAAATGCATTTTGTTCAAAAAAAATGTTTGCGTAAACTATTATATCATAGGAATTAATTAGCATAAATTAATTTTCAATTATTTTCACAAAATATACTTGTAAATATTAAGCTTAAAAGAGCTGCAAAAATAGGTTTTCATAAAATTTTCTTTCAGTGTTGGTAAGAACATTACTTCAATTTATCAGATAAATATCTATTTCGGCATTTTCGCTCTTTGTTCTGCTTCAGTGACTGTTTCATTTATAGTCATCAATATGTCACGCTGTTACCCTAAAAACAGGTATTTTTAATATTTCTGGAAAAATATGAATGGGAATAAAATTATTTTGTGTTTCTTCTTCATTCGCCCATAGGGCTATATTATGGATGCTAAATAGCAGCATTATCTTTTACCACTAATTAATCTAAGCAATATCAATTTGGTCACGCTGTTACTTTTTGGGTAACAGCGTGACGCAACCTACTTGATCTCCATTGATATAATACACTAGACAAAATCAAATAATGAAATATGTTTTTTTTAGGTATGCTCGGGCATTGCTCATGCTTTGATTATATGAATAGGGTCAGTTGATAATGTTTCCATCACAAAGTTACTTGAGTCATAAATGTGTAGGGATTGTATGTCCGTCTTTCTGTATGTGCATATGTACAATCATTAGTGTTTTTTTTTGTGCAATATCTCAAGAATCGTTGGATGGATTCTGTTCAAACTTTGTACAAGACATGTATTCAGAGGTACGGATTATCTGATACATTTTGGGGCCATGAGGTCAAAGGTCAAAGGTCACATAGCTAATTAATATGCAAAAAATATATTCTCAAGATAATTCAAGAATCATTGAAGGATGACATGATAATTAATACTGGTATGCGCTCAGTTAAGTAGATGACCTGATTATAGAATTTGGTCATGGGGTCAAAGGTCAACAGGTCAAATTATTGTAGTTTATTTTTTATCTCACAAAAAAATGCCAGAATTAATGTTAGAAAGAGTACTGTAGGTAAAAGAAAATTCTATGAAAATGTTTGGAGCACAGGTCAAAGGTCACTCAGATAATTACCAATTCAAACACAAAAACTTACTGACATTGAAATCATGTTACATGAAACAAATCACTTGTAGATATGCACTGTGCCGACATAAAATTAAACATTTGTATGCTAATTTGAGAAATAAGGTCAAAGGTCAGATGTCAAAGGTCTTATATTTCATTGTTGCAATTAAGTATGTATTTTGGTTTTGATATTTGATGGTTCCACAAACTAAATTCTGAAAAAGATAAGAATTTCAGTTATGTCCCAAAACATTTTTTGATCAATAGAGGGCGCTAGGCTGCAAATTTGTGTCATGCGAACCATCATTTCAGAGCATCTGGGTTATATTACCCATTCATCTAGTTCTGTATAGATTCTGGATGACTACATCAAAATTATATAATCTTATTCATCGCATCAATATCTCCCATATATGTAACATGTACAATTCAGAGGTCACGCTGTTACCGTCACGCTGTTACCGTGCACAGATACGTTTATGATATCATATTTACTATGAACATTGGATTTTTTCTAAATTTTTATTTGGATGTTCTAGCTTGATGTCTAGTACAAAGAATCAATGTGACAAAATTGCAAAATGTTCCTGTAGTTCACAGAGTTTGCTTAGTTTCTTACCATGTAAGAAACCCATGTCTTTTTGCCATCACGCTGTTACCGCAGATATTGATATTCATAATTCATAATTTAGTGGGAATTTTGATTTTCTTTCTTATTGTAAATAATTGGTAGGATAGTGGTAACAGATGCATATCAAAATTTGGTTCTGGACATTTTTATTTTGTGAGTTATTTAGACTTTCATCGTGAGAAACACCCTCCGACCGTCACGCTGTTACCTTGGAATTGCCCTAGGGCCAAGAGTGCGTTTGCTTTTCTGGCCAGAGCCAGTGAGTAGGGTCCAGTTCTATATTTAATTTATCCTGTTCTCGAGGGGTAGAATCAGGTTTATCGTCCTTTGCCTGGCCAGGGGCTAATGGCCGAGGGCCAAGTTTCTTGTCGTCCCAAGTAGGGTCGGCCTGCTTCTTGTTTTTCCTTTGTCTTACCCCCCATGGAGTTGGGTTGAAGACCAGCTGGATTTGTTCGGTGTTTATATGTAGGGTGTTGATAGCCCTGATGACTTTTGGTTGTTTCTTGGTAACGTTATGTTTTATGCTTATGGACAAATTGTCCGCCTTTCCACTGTCCTTGCCTTTCTGTAGGAATCTGGCATTCTAAAAATAGATAGGTAGGTACAGCGAGTGAGTAGATATGTATGTTCGGCATCAAACATTTTATCTACGAAAGAGCTGTACCTACCTATGGGACCCCACCCTCCTACCCCTCTGGTGGATTTGTCCTTGCTCTCTGGTATAGAAAGAAGGACGCCCAGTGCATGCTGGGGCATGAACAGGAAGTGGGGTACCCCAGTCATCGGGGCTAAGGGTTCAACAAACTTTTATTGGTTGCCGGAGCACTTCTAAGCAAGGCATAGAATGGCATTCTAAAAATAGATAGGTAGGTACAGCTCTTTCGTAGATAAAATGTTCGATGCCGAACATACATTTCCAAAGAATATTCTAGAGATGCATTTCATGTATAACATGGCGGTATTCGAATTTAAAAATTCAGAAAATGGTGCACATTTTGCATCGTCGACCTTCCGTGGTCGCGACAGTAATTCATCATTCAACAATTAACTTGCAGCAGTGCACTGCACTAGCTGTATGTGTAATGTACGAATAACTATTTCCCCCACTCAATTACATGTGTGTATGTAAAGCGGGTTAATTATTCACTTTGATGCACACGTTTTGCATTTGGGCGCGCATTAGTTGTTAATGCGCGTAACCATGAATGGAAAGGTAGCGCAATACGCGCTCTGCGCTAGGACTTTTACGCAAAGGGGGTCAGTGTCACAAACAGAACTTAGTCAGTGAGGGTTCCATGATCAATGGTTTGTTTTCCTTCATATTATACTTTAATTTAATTGAAATCATTTATTTATGCGATGAATACATGAATCAATCAGATTATAGTTTGATTCGGTATATAAAACAATTATTGACTGCTTAAATAGTCGGGGTATATTGAAATTATATTGAAATTGACTATTCTACAAACAGTTATGATTGGATTACATAATTGGAATTATGTTGGACGACTCTGAATCATCGACTTAAAGTGACATTTATGGTAAGTGAAAACATTTTTATTATCTTTTAAAAGATTTGTTGGAAGGATATAAAACAAATATATCATGCACTATTTCGAGCCACTAGTGAAATTATGGATTCCTCGGTGACAGAAAAAGCATTATTCCTGTCCATAATTTCAACTAGAGGCTCTCAGTGCATGGTATATTTGTTTACTATTGTTCACAGTAGTTGCCAATGTGACAGACTTACATATCTTAATAATTTACAGCTTAATTAAACCTGGTTCGAACACGCGAAGAAAAGATGAAAAGGAATAGACTCAACCGTATAGATTTTAGATTTAAGGCCAAATGCCTTTATTGAAGTATTAAATAAATCACAAATTAACAAAAATAAAACTATGAAACCAAGAAAACCAACACAGCACCGTCGTGCCGCACTGAGTACATTTACGCGACGGAACTCCTCAAACCACGGCGTGTGCGGCGCCTCGCCAACCCAAGACTTGTAGTTATATGGCGGCCACCCAAACAGATGAGATAAAATACGTTGAGATCAGAAAGTTATACGTGATGACAAAACAACAGCATTACAGCAAATCAAACCCTGTTAAACAGTTTGCAAGAATCTTCAAGTTTAAAGGAGGCAGACTATACATGTACAAGAAGAAGAAGAAGAAACAAACTTGAGTTGAGCCTTTAGAGATAAACGCGCGGTTACCAGAGCAACATGCGCAAAAGGCGCAGGCAGCCATGGTAACCACTGGTAAAATTGGCGCGCACACAGTAATCGCCCCGGTAAATGAGAGAGGGCAATCTAATCCTCTCACACTGCCTGAATAATTGCCGTCCCCGGCAATATAAATATTAATTATGCTATGATATATAAAACAACATAAACATATTACCTACAAACAAAGTGAATAGTGGTGAATAGTTGGACAAAAATTTAAAGAAAACACCGTAAGAAAACATAGTTTCCGAATTTTCGCCCATAGGGCTTCGTCAGGGTTTATTCGAATGAAGAAAAAAACACACAACTTAGTTTGAAAGTCATTGATTGTGAGCGCGCAAGCGCGCGATAAAAAACAAAAATAAAAACAAACACAGATCCTGGGTCAAAACGATTGTTACGTAATACTGAGGGTGGATACAGAAGAGTCCATGGTAACCGAGGAATGGGTGTGTGGTGGGGGGGGGGGGGGGGAGGGGGGGGGGTTTGGGTAGGAGAACGCAGCTAATGGGGCACAATGGGGAAAGCACGGAAGGAAATGTTAATGCCGGAGGGGGCCAATGTCCCTAGCTTGTGGATCAGTCTCAGCTCTGCTTCCTTGCGGTCCACTTCCCCGGAGCAAGTTCTGAGGATGCAGACTTCAACATCTCCAGCGGAATGGGCACCTACGTTGAAATGTGCAGCCACGGGGAGTCCTGGAGTGTTGAGGCGGATGGATCTCGGGTGTTCGGTGACCCTATCAGCCAAACGGCGCTTGGTCTCTCTGATGTACAACTTGGCGCAGCACGCACATCTGATAACGTGTATGACGTTGGTAGTCGTACAAGTGTATGTGGAGTGGGCGCGCCAGGTGCCGGTCGGTCCCTCGACGACTTCGCCCTTGAATTATATATATATATATCAACTTGTCCTGTGACACTCACTCCCGACTGAATAATTGCCGTCCCTGGCAATATAAATAAGAGAACATACTAATGTGTCAAAATATATAAATATGTATGAAAACATATATCATACACGTGTCCTGTGACACCCACCATCACTTCAATAACTGCCGTCCCTGGCAATATAAATAATAGAACATATTAATGTGTTACAATATATATATAGATATGTATAACAAATATACGATACACGTGACCTGTGACACTCACCATCACTTAAATAACTGCCGTCCCCGGCAATACAGATAACATTATGATGAAGATAGTGACAATAAACAAAGCACGCATGTATACCTATAGATATAACGGTCAGAATTATGAGGATTGGGAGGGAGCAAGATTATCTTCGTCAGAAGAGGATGAACTTGTTTCATCATCTGCGTCATTGCCTTCATTCGCGTGGTCATTGACATCGTCATCTTGCTCACTGAGATTGAAGGTACAATGAATTAGCATGTCCTGATGGAGGGTGCCCTGTTCCTTCACAACATATACCGGAGAGCCTGCAATCTTCCGGATGATGACACATGGGGTCTCCTCCCATCGGTCCGCTATCTTGTGGCGTCCGCGATGACCTTTGCTTGACATGAGCACAATATCCCCGGCGGAGAATGTTGCTCGTCGCGCTCTCTGGTCGTGGTGTGCCTTTTGCCTTGCACGAGCCTCCTGTGCATTCGTCTCAGCTTGGTGATGTGCCTCTTCAAGGGATTTTTGCAATCGTGCCACGTATTCTCCATATTCCTCTCTGTCTTCCTCCTCGGTCTCCTTGTGGAGCGTCACGTCGAGTGGGATCCGAGGTTCTCTCATGAACATGAGGTAGAACGGTGAAAATCCTGTTGATGCATGTTTCGTACAGTTGTACGCATGAGTGAGTGTCTCGACATGCTCTACCCAGTTGGTCTTCATAGAAGGCTGGAGAGTCCCAAACATGTTTAAGAGTGTGCTGTTGGAGCGCTCTGTCATACCATTTCCTTGCGGATGGTAGGGTGTAGTCCTTGATTTTTCCATTCCAAGAAGTCTACAAAGCTCCTTGATGACTGTCGCCTCAAAGCACTTCCCTTGGTCCGAGTGAATCCTCTCTGGAATCCCATAGTGCACGATATACTTCCTCCAGAGGGTCCTTGCCACAGTGAGTGCTGTCTGGTCATGAGTGGGAAACGCCTGAGCATGACGCATGAAATGGTCTGTTATGACCAATATGTTGTTGATACCCCCTCCAGAAGTCTCAAGGCTCAGGAAGTCCAAGCACACTAACTCTAGTGGACGAGAGGTCTTTAAGCTGGTGAGTTTGGTCTTGCCTTGAGGTTCAGTTACTTTTCTAAGGTGCAACTCTTGCATTGGTGGAGATGTCTCTTGACATCTGACGCCATTCCCACCCAGTAGCAACGTCTACTTGCTAAGTCTAGAGTTCGCTCATATCCCATGTGGGCCATCTTGTCGTGTACACTTTGTAGGACATTCTTTCTACAGCATTTCGGGATGACTGGGACAGTCTCTCTACCTTCCTTCTTGCTAAGCTGGTAGTGCAGTACTCTTCCGATGAGGACGAGACGATTCCACCTGCCAAGAAGCTTCCGGACAATATTGGACTCTTTTCCAGCTTGTCTTCTGGTTGGTTTGTGTCCCTTCCTCATCAACTCGATGACTCTGACAATCGCCTCATCCTTAGCTTGAGCTTCCGTAAGGTCAGTTCCAGACAGCATGGAAGATATGTCATCATCACATGTGGCCTGGATAATGTTCAACTTTGCCTTGGATTCTTCTCTTGACGCTTGATCCAGCAGGCGTTGTACCTCATGACGTTGGATTCTCGAAAGACCGTCTGCGTTGTCATTCGTTTTCCCAGGGCGATATACTATCTCTAGCTCACACTGAGCAAGGTCGTTGACCCATCGCTGGCCATGAGAATCGAGCTTGGCAGACTTCAGAACATACGTCAGTGGGTTATTGTCTTATACCCCATAAACATAGTCCCGGAATTTCACAGTAGCAGCCCAGTGCAGTGCCTTGAATTCCAGTTTATGAGCAGGATAGCGCCGCTCACCCTGTTGAAGGCTCCTACTTGGGAACACGATAACCCTCTCCTTGCCTTCCTGTTCTTGAACAAGAACTGCTCCACATCCATCGAGTGAGGCATCCGTTTGAAGGATGAAGGGTTTTGTGAAGTCCGGATATGATAGAATTGGCGCTGAAGTGAGTTTCATCTTGAGCATGTCAAAGGCCTTCTGGCATTCGTCTGTCCACACAATGGGTTTGGGCGGTGATTTCCTGGCACTCCGCTTACCACCAATCAGCTCGAATAGAGGTTTTGCTACAGCAGCATACTTTTCGATAAAGCGGCAATAGTATCCTGTGAACCCCAGGAAACTGCGTACTCCTTTGGCTGTCTTGGGCACTGGCCATGTCTTCACAGCCTCAATCTTGTCTGGATCAGTCTTGATACCATCTTTGGAGACGACATGTCCTAGGTACAGGACCTCTTCCACCAGCAGGTGACACTTGCTCGGTTTAAGCTTGAGACCATGTTCCCGAAGGCGAGCGAACACACGACGTAGTCTAGAGATGTGCTCGTCTATTGTCTCACTGAAGATGATGATATCATCGAGATAGATGAGAACTTCAGACAGGTTAAAGGGGAATTAACTCCTATCCTTTTGACTTACTGGATGTGATGAGAGCATAACTACTATCATTGCTAGTCACTTATTTCCTCATGAATATTCCCGATTACAAAAATAATCAATATTTTATGGACCACTGTCGTCTGCTTTCAATGCCCATAGGAGGCGGCCATTTCTTCAACTACTCGCGGTGAAATGACGTGGCAGGCGGAGAACACAATAGCATTATCGTAACCCGCTATTGTGTTCTCCGCCTGACACATCATTTCACCACGAGAAGTTGAAGAAATGGCCGCCTCCTGTTGGCATTGAAAGCAGACGACAGTGGGCCATAAACTCTTGATTATTTTCATTATTGGGAATATTCATGAGGAAATAAGTGACTAGAAATGACAGGAGTTATGCTCTCATCACATCCAGTAAGTCAAAAGGCTAGGAGTTCCTTCCCCTTTAAGGTCACCAAAGATGGTATTCATGAGACGCTGAAATGTCGCGGGCGCATTCATGAGACCGAAGGGCATGCGGGTATATTCGAAGAGTCCGAGAGGTGTAGTGAAATCTGTCTTGATCAGCTTCTGCCATTCCCACTTGAAGGTACCCCGACATAAGATCTAGACTGGAAAAGTATTTGACCTTACCCAGTGAATCCAGTGATTGCATCACGCACCGTCCTGGTGTTCAGTTTGCGGTAATCAACACACATCCTAATTTTGCCATCCTTTTTCCGGACAATGACTATAGGTGATGCAAACGGACTCTTACTTGGGTGTATTACTCCTGCATCCTGCAACTCCTGTAGATGCTCCTTCACTTCCCGTAGTCATTTGGACGTATCCGTCTGTAAGGTAAACGGAACCGTGTTTCGTCTACCAGGGGTATGTCATGTGTGATTGTGTCCGTTCGACCAAAGTCTTTTGATCCTGTGGAGAAGACGTCTTTATTCTCAATCAGTAGATTTTGAAAATCTTGCCTTTCCTTTTCGGTCAGATCAGTTTTCGGCAGCTCAAGTCCTGCTACTGGTCCAGTATCATCACACTGGGGAGGGGCGTCTTGATCGACAGATGTTTCACATCGTTCGTCCAATGATGCACCATCAACAAGATTGGCGACTGCAAGTATTGCAACAGGTGCATTTTTCCTCAACACAACATTGTCATCCGTGTAGTTGATAATGGAAATGGTGACTGTTCTCTTTTCTACGATGGACAGACTTGTTTTGACGTTTATGAAATGGTACGGAGAGTACTCTTCAACAAGTCCAACAAGAGTTCGCTCACCGACAATTTTTGGTGCTCGAACCGTCACCATCTGCTGATGTCCTGGCGGTATTGACATAGGTTTCCTTCCCACTTAGCGGAGAACACCAAATGAACCATCTTTGTCGGCCAAGTCCAACCCGTCATCGTTGAGTGTCTGGCAAGCAAGAAACCAGGGTGTAGTGGCTTTTAAATTCGCCATGAAGCACTGACCATGTTTCTTATGGAGCTTGTCTCTGGTTGCGCGCAGAACATTAGTCCCCAGAAGGCATGGCATTTTGTCGTCGCCGTGTTTCTTTGGAACAACCAATGCCGGAACAGATTTTAGTGTTATTCCTAGCTTGTCAACTGCTATGTCAATGTTCCCAGAAATGGTACCGACTGTCCACCAGCAACTTCAACTGTGATATCCGCGGGCTGAATTATCTGCTTGCTCAGGACTGGATGAGTTTCAACAAAATAGCAGTGCCGAACAATTTTTGCCGCAAACGGAAATAACGGTGCAAATATGTATGAAAACATATATGATACACGTGTTCTGTGACACTCACTATCACTTCAATAACTGCCGTCCCTGGCAATATAAATAATAGAACATATTAATGTGTTACAATATATATATATAGATATGTATAACAAATATATGATACACGTGACCTGTGACACCATGATCACATTTCATGTTACAATAGGGGTTTCAGAGTGATGATGTAATAATAATAATAATAGAAATTGATATAGCACATATTGCAAAAAGCCCCTAAGCGCTTAAACATATTTACATAAAATTAACAAAACTAAATTTTAGGGTATATAAACATATCAACAAAGAATTAACAATCACAAAAGGCTAACTTAAAGGGTACCACCACCCAAAAATAATATTCTTATAAATGAAAGGTAATATATTTAGAAGTCTATTCCAAAGTTCACAAAAATATGTTTCCAGAAAAAATATATAATTGGAAAACGCATCACCATTCTAAAGCATGCGTTCATGGGTCTGTATGTATGAAGACTACTTTGTACAGAGCGAATGAATCGTCCGGGATTCTATTGTCTCCAAAGGTACGCGTGACTACATTGGCAAACTCACAAATGTTTGGCCCTTACGGAACCACAAAATAATAGTGGTTCTGTAGGTGGTGGTAATTAATTGCTTTGTTTATGAATATCTATTTGATATCACAAAATGGTACCAAAACATATAATTATGTGTTGTTCTTTGCCTGGTGGTCCCCTTTAAACAAATGAGTTTTTAACCTCGTTTTAAAAGTATCAACATCGTGAGAAATGCGGATATTGAGGGAAAGTTTGTTCCATAAGTGTGTAGTAAATTGTGTGTCGTTTAATAACTACTTAAAGGTACCGTTGAGTATTGGTATTTCCCGAAGTGTCCCCGATATTTTTTTGTGAGATAATGAAAAACTGACTGTCAAATTTGAAAGAACATACAATTTTAATGACAGAATAAACTTTATTTGATCAAAATCGGTTCAGAAACGGCTGAAATATCCATAAGTATATTTTTATTCAAAAGATTCTTCAGTGGCAATCACCAGGGGATGTTTAGACTTTTTAGAAAAAGAAAAAAAATGCTTAAAGACTACTTGGAAAAAAATCTGAATAGGTTTTTAAAAAGTCGTTGATGATATCTCTATTGAATCATTATTTTAACAAAACATTAAATGCACAATTTTGCATGAAAAATGGCTAAAACAAGTGATTTTTTCAAATAGCACCCTCTGTTACGGCTCTTTTTGAATGATAACAGGGGTTTTACTTAGTCGTTTGTAATTGTGTATACTTTTCGAGCATGGTGAAATTATAACTATTACTTTGTACCGTAATGGTGCAGGTTTTGGTTACTAAAGTTAAGTTTGACCAATACTCAACTATCCCTTTAAACTCCATAGCCACAAATAAATTGTTGTCCAGTTGGGTTATAGGACTTGATGCAAGAAGCCTACACTGCAGGGTCTATTGTTGCAATTGTTAATATGTCTACAAACAAAGACATGGCGTAGCAAATATTTGTGGCATTCGGACAGATGTTGGTTGTCATAATTGGTCATCCTTAAAGGTATGGTGTCAAGAAAATCAGCTGAAAATGGCTTTTTAGCCCTTCAGAAAGCCACTTACATGTAGATTTCGAATAAAACAACTGTTTTGCACTTGGAAAATTATTTATAAATGATATGAGGACCTGAAAATTTACTTTGAAAGTGCCCCCCAAAAAAATTGAGTTCGGGCGAAGAAAAATGACGTCATAGTTGTGACGTCATCTGCAGGCAATCACAGGATCCCCGATACTCTAGTTGTCATAGACGTACACGCTGAGCGCATCTAATCACATTGACAGAGAGATATTATTTCGATTTTTTAAAATATCTACATACATTTGTTTGAGTTTATAATTATGGAGGATCCACACCCAGATTCATCTGATTCTAACAGTGAGCGTGAATTAGACGAAAGATCTAGATCAGAGTCAGAATCGAGTTTTGAATTGACAGTTCCTGAAGATAAAATTCCAAATTTTGCGTCGGCAGCCAAAATGGAATGGAAGTGATAGAGGTGCAACCGAACAGATTTGTTGAGCGTGGCTGAGCAAATTCATGACAATTTCCCCATAATTGCAGACACCATTATTATAATTCTTATTTCATTATTTGTCTCCACAAATACAACAAATATAATTGCCAAATAAAGGCGCATACTCACTCTAAAATCGCTTCGAGGAAGTCTCCGATATGATTATAGCAATCGTATACCCAGCCCCCTCGCAGACAGGTCTTCCGGCCATCAGCACGCACGAGCGCTGCGGCTAGCCCAGGCCTAGCCTAACCATAATAAGTGGCGGCTTTATCCGATCACGTCTCAAAACATGGTGTACAAAAATGCGGTGTTTCGCACTCAAATTCATCTTTTTATGCGGCAATAAAATGACAAGCATCATTGCTTTGATGGATCTATTTAACAATATTTACGGAAATATATTTACAGAACATTCAGAATTACCTCAGTTTTGAGCAAAATATTACTTTTCCCCGAAGTAAACAAATCCAAAACTCAAGTCGTTGGCGAGCGTGCGGGAGGTTGAACATAGTCAATCAATTTCTGGGCATCGATATCATACACGTAATCTACGCCGTTTGCAAATTAACAACAAAACTACAAAAGAGCGCTAAGTTCAGTTCATTTATTGTTTTTTTTCTCTGTCGGCATTAGAAGACAGAGAAAAAAACAATAAACATTGTCAAAGAGGCCACGAAAGTGATAGATTTGTCCATCTAAGGTAATCGTTCTTGTATTTGTTTGAAAAGCCATGCAAACATGTAAGTAAATTAAGAAATAGTCTAGAATAGGTGCGATCGTAAGAATCTTGCATTTTTGTTACTTTTCAGAACTTGTAATAGTATACATAGGTAGTTGGCGCGGCAGCTAGCACGCGAGAGCATAACCTGTCTTGCCGCGCGGCCCCCCGAAACTCTGGCAGACCTGCACACACTCGCTAGGTCCTTCCCAGTCGGCCCTCGTTAATTTAACCTTTGAGTTCTAAATCCGCCTCATACGTGGATCCTTATGGAAAACGGTGCAGGCTAATACTTTCCTTAGATGTGTTGCTGCATCTTGCTAAAATTCATTCCTGAGGCAATTTCAGTTAATCCTCAATTTTCAAGCAAATACGAGTTTGTATTACACTAGCAAGTCAACGTGTTTGCATTGAACCACGTTGTAAACAATTCTCGCTCTTCCGTGTTATTGCCTGCCGGTGACGTCATGACTCATGAGCTCATCGCTCCGCTAAAATTACTTTTTTAGGAGTATGGAACGCCGACGCGAAAAAGAGCCAAAAATGTGCATGAAATTTTCCTTTTTTGCCCAACTTAAGGATTTAAAAAAAGAAAAGAATGTGGTATATCAATAAAGGCACATATTCAAAGCTATAAAGCTGAATCAAAGCCGGGATTGCGCCCCTCCTTTAATTATGATGAAAAACTTGTATGAATAACAACTAGGCCTAGCAAACATCCGGATGGGCATTAGATCGACCAACTGGGGTTTGAGATCTTTTATGAATATGAGCACTGGCTTCCAATCATGAAATCAGATAAATAGCAAACAAATAAACAGGAGCTCAGGGGGATTTAACCCCAAAATTCTAAAAGGAGTCCCCAGAGACCATAATATTGCATACTATAATTTCAATGCAAACGAAATAGAATATCAATTATATAATGTTTAAAGGGTACCACCGACAAATAATATTCTTATAAATGAAAGTTAACATCTTTAATAGTGGTCCATTCCACCAACAAGTTCAGAAAAATATGTCTCCAGAAAAAAGTATATAATTGGAAAATGCATCACCATTCTAAAGCATGCGTCCATGGGTCTGCATATAAAGACTACCTTTGTCCAGGGAGAATGAATCGTCCGGGATTCTATTGTCTCCAAACGTATGCGTGAATAGAATTGGCGCACTCTCAGACATTGGGTGCAAAGTGAGTATAAAGTGAGGGTAATTAATTGTATTGTTTATGAATTACACAACCCTTTGCAGTGTTGAGCATCTTTTTAATATCACACAGCGGTACCAAAACATTTATTTGTTGTTCTTTGCCTGGTGGTCCCCTTTAAGGGGGCCAGTCTGGTAAAATACAGTGAAATGCAAGTTCATAAAGAATTCTGAATAAATCATTACTTCGGAAATAATATCGCTAATGATGTTCGCTTGTCTCGCAATGTAAAACTAGGAATCTAAACGATCACGACGTTTCGTATGCTACTGCAATACTTTGTCAAATGATAATATCGAATGTAGACACTCGGCTTTTATGCTCTACCGTGGCTCCCAACATCACAATCTCGCGTGAGCGATTGCGTTCCTGATAGGTCAACAACGGAACCCGCTGATTGGCCGGTGCACACGGGCAAACAACCAATCAACGGAACACTGGATTGGTTTGGTTGTTTGCCCGTGTGCACCGGCCAATCAGCGGGTTCCGTTGTTGACCTATCAGGAACGCAATCGCTCACGCGAGATTGTGATGTTGGGAGCCACGGTAGAGCATAAAAGCCGAGTGTCTACATTCGATATTATCATTTGACAAAGTATTGCAGTAGCATACGAAACGTCGTGATCGTTTAGATTCCTAGTTTTACATTGCGAGACAAGCGAATATCATTAGCGATATTATTTCCGATACTATATCCGCAATGGATTATATATTTACTATTATTGATTGAACATACGGGCACCCTGCCCTGAAATTGATACGTAGATATGAGCGTTGTAGCGAGAAGGTGGCTAGGGGGGTTCTGCCGTGGGTTTGGCATCAACCGTTGTGGGCCGGTTGTTCGGGGTAGTGTCGTGGCGACGTATCGTACGCTGTTTCGTTAGGCGGGCCGATCCAGTGTTCCGTTGATTGGTTGTTTGCCCGTGTGCACCGGCCAATCAGCGGGTTCCGTTGTTGACCTATCAGGAATGCAATCGCTCACGCGAGATTGTGATGTTGGGAGCCACGGTAGAGCATAAAAGCCGAGTGTCTACATTCGATATTATCATTTGACAAAGTATTGCAGTAGCATACGAAACGTCGTGATCGTTTAGATTACTAGTTTTACATTGCGAGACAAGCGAATATCATTAGCGATATTATTTCCGATACTATATCTGCAATGGATTATATATTTACTATTAAATCATTACTTAATTAAGTAAACTCATATGTGACCGGCTCTGTCACTTTGGGTAATTCATCGGGAATATCAACATTGAGATTGTTAGTGTTTTGAATTCTCTAGGATTTCAGCTTTAAAATGATATACAACTTGATAAGTATGAGTTTCTTGAAGGCTAGAAAAACGCAAATTAATAACATGGACCAGAGACCCGTGATTTGTCAAACAACGGAGAAAATCGCTTCTAAAGTTTTGCATCCATTCAGAAAAGCATTCTCACACACCGAGCGAGAAGTTGAATAGTTCGCTTTCACCTTTCCGCTTTTCGTAATCGATCAGCAAACGAAATAATGCATGCGCAGTTATACTGTTATTCATCGGCCAATCAGCAACGCTTTCGCCGGTATTACGTAATTGTACAAAGCCTCAGCCCTAAGTCTCAGTTGATCGACAAACTAGCCCATGTGCTGCCCTTTGATGTGCATGTATTACAACCGCGGTGTATTGTGTATGTACGTACCGCCATAAACCACCGCATCATATTCACCATACCGCCGCTGTACCACCAGTAGACAAAAGAAAAGCGCAGTTTGATACCGTATGATATGGTACGCTGTACACGCACACTGCACACTTGCGGCATGCCCAGCGCGATTCAATGCGGTACCCATAGAATTATAAACAAACCAACTACTCGTTTACTATACAGTAAGTTAAATGCCGCGAACGCTTCCCGGAAATGTACAACACACGGACAATACAACTCTATTCAGGTTAGTCTGACCAATCACTGTACAGCTACAGTGCTTTCTTCTTGCAGCTCGCCGCGGCGGTACGGTCGAATCACACACACATAGCTGGCGCGTTCGTTTCACAATCGATCATGATCAGCCAGCGCGGATTTACTGAGTTTCTGGTCGAAACCGTAATGAAGGTTGCTTAGAAAAATCATTATTTACGGCATTAAAAAATTGATTAAGGACCTGAAATTTTCAGAAAATATAGATGAAACATGTAAGTATCAAATCCCATAAAGTAAACAATTTCAGCCAAAGACAATATTTTATGATTTTGAGGCTCTAAGTACTAAAGACCCATCCCGACTTTACACCCATTCTCTGGGAGCCGGTCTCATATAAACCATATATTTCTGGAAAGCTGAGACAATGGAGAATCTAAATCTTTTAGAGAAATTTAATTATCTCATTAATTATGCAAATTATATGCAAATTTCTCAAGGACATGAATTTTCATCAAATATTTTAGTGCTTGTTCTTTTTACTACTTCTGTAATTGTGATTACAATATCAAGGCACTTTTATGTGATTCTGATAGTACATGGTATGCACAACAATCCTATGACACCGTTTATATAATTTCCATCATTTACATAAAATTTGCATACCGTATTTCAAAGAAAAAACAGAAATATGATTGCTTTTTGTTAATAATTTTGCTTGTGAGGTATGTATGTGCAAAAGCCATCATAGGATTGTTTGTTGTATGAAAACAAATGTTACTGCCAATTTTGAAGTAATTCTGATGAATATTTTTCAAGTTATAGCATTTTTTGTCTAAAAAACCTTGATTTTGGTAAAACGGAAGTTAATGTAAAACCTATATTTTAACACAGATATAATTCATCACATTATATATATGTAATTCTGATTTTGGAAGGAGCACTTTTCGGTGTATTTTAGGGTCGACGCCAATTAATTAAACCTTAATTAAGCACATAAGTAATTATCTGTACCCCATAAAGTAGGTATATTCTGAAAGCTTACACTTCACAGATTATTTTGATCTGGAAATTAGAAAAATGGATAGATTTTTTTTTTTTAACCAGACAGGCCCCATTAAAGAAATTTTCACATATTTGCCTCCCCAAATGTGGTGAAGTTTGACAAAAGCTCCAGCTGGACACGTGTGTAGCCTTAGCGATTGAATTGGGCTTACAAAACCATCATTTTTTCCTACATCAAATTATATGATGAATGACTTGTATTTAAAGGGATCTAGTAACTTTGTTGACATGTGCAAAAAGTGATGAGTGGTTGATACAATGTATATTGTTGTTATCTGATATGTCAATTGGGTGTTGTGTGAAAATTTCAAGTTAAATGGACGTTATATGGCCGAGTAATGAGCACAAATGCAAAGTGATATTCACTAACTCATTGCACTCACTTTGTACACGGTTTTCGTGGTCCAGTGGATAATTTAACATCTGAACACTTCAATCGTAAATATCATTTAACGAAAGGGAAATTTGACAAACCGAAACCTGTCCCATGCTTTTATTGTAAATACGAATAACAACAAGGTATGAGCAAACTGCTATAATTCCAATTGGATTTTGAGGATTTGGACAATGTTACTAAGTCCCTTTAATAATGTTTTATTTCCATTTTTGTTTGCCTCCCGTTCAGATATGAAATTTTGCAACAGCTACAGCTAGATACATGTGAACAAATGGGCTACGGAATCGAGTCCATGGAACCAAATTTTCTTATAAAAATGATTATAATTTTTAAAGAATTGTTTCACTTTTATTTTCCTCCACAGATGTGGTGAAGTTTGACAACAGCTACAGCTGGGCACGAAGCAAGAAGCTTAGCTACTGGATTGAGCTGCTGGAACCTGACCTGAAGGTCGCCTCAGAGATTGATACAGGAGCAATGGCCAATGAGGGGGATGAAGAGGATGGG